>CAJUYG010003244.1:0-22868 GCA_910591675.1 Galerucella calmariensis
GGCCATCGGCCTTACACCGGTCTACCGGTCTACCTTATTCCGTCTACTTCCGCCGTATTGAACTTGTTAACTTATTTTTTTTTTAAATTACATTTTACTCAATAATTATTTATTTCTTCTAAGTCCCTCGCGGACCACTTTCAAAGCTCTCGCGGACCACCTGTTGGGAACCAATGGTTTATAATATGATTGTAGTCTTTGTTCGAATTCCGGTGTCGACACATTTTTATATTTTAATATAACTTTATCCTCGGAAGGAAAAGTACCACTTGTTATACAAAAAGCTCTATATTGAACGCATAGAAATTTAAAATCATAAAGCTATATTTTCCCATTTCCTTCAAGTGTGAAATACATCCAAGAAGTTATGCAGCTTAACACCCAACAACAATCGAGAATTTCACTTTAATTCCGCTGCATCCAGAATATGGAACGGAAGGAGCATGATACCGTAGAATTGAGGGAAACAAGGTGTTGTAATAACACATGCTTTGGACTGAGCCAGTCTCAAGATAGGATCAAACGATGTATTAACTGAAATATAGTGTTGGGATAAGGTAGAATTGGACTCGGATTATTAGATTAGCAGCAGGGGATTATGGTCGAATTAATTTGTTTCTCGCTATAATTGTAAACAGGATCTCTGGGATTGTGAAGCATGATACCGAAATTTTCTAACGCAAAAAAAGAAATACCGGCAAATGACTAATATTCAATAGTTGAGTCACAGTAGTATCAGAAAAAAGCCACCATATTCCCGAGAAAAAGTTGCTTAATTGAAGCACTATCATTGCAACTACAAAATTGTTTAATAATAAGAACTAATCGTAAGTTTTTGTGATGAGCTATAAACAATAAAGAAGCTAAAATCAAAAAAGTTCGATAGCTAGATGATGAAATGAAACAATTTATGTTGGGATTCAGAGAATCTACCTATAAGCTACAGGATCTGTGAGATATTGGATCTGTAACTTGAACCTTTACAGATTTGTGAAATTTGCTATTCTGGTTCTGCCGATTCTCAAAACTTCGACTTCCTTTCATCGAGAGTCCAGTGGGGCGTGACATTAAAATCAGTAGGGGTATATATTCATTAAAACATCAATGCTGAATGGCAACCATTTTTGGGCCTCAAAACAAAAATAACAAAAAATAATTTATTTGTCCATAATTTTTTCATGGATATGTTGAAAAATTCTAATGGGTGTCAAATTGTTAGTAATTTCTGTCAACTCAATGCCCCGCATTATGCATTATTTTCAAAATGGTCATTTTAAATGGCCATATCTCCCATTGCTTCAATCGAACAAAAACAACGCATTTGAATTGAGATCTCAACCGGCTTCAATTAAGCCTATATGCTTTTTTAAGCAAAAACCGATTTTTCGTGAAATTAAAAAATCGCATTCAATTCCAATATTTCGAAAGGGAAGCATCTCATGAAAAACTGAAACAAAACTTCAAATTTCAGAAATCGGCTATTTTTCCAATAGGTAGGTTTAATTTGGTATCTTTTTGTTCCCTCACCAGAGAGTCTCTCACCTCCTTCTATGTCCACACTTGCAAAGTTGTATTGTCGGATTTGACACATCCTACCCAACATAATAGGCCAGACGATAGGGGTAACAACGACAAGTAATTAGCAATACGGCTGATTTTTTTTTCATAAGTACCTCAAAGTATGTAGATTAATATGAAAAAAAGTTATATCGGAACTATACAGTAATTGCAACTTGAAAATTAAGCAAGTAAGTACAAAATTTTGAACAATATATCAATCCTATTGAACTAAATTACTAAATACAATTTAAAACATCGATTTCCTTAAGGAAGTTTATTAGCCTGTCTATTGGAGAATGTTCACCAAGCAACTCTCTCAGATTAATAGGGATATCATGTGTTTTGCGTTGCAGATTATATTTGCTGCAATCAGTTCATATGTGTTTCACAGATAATATAATATTTTTATTGTTATAGCACATAATCATTTTTAGCAAATCGTTCATATATAATATAAATATTATATTCTAATAAAAAACCAAGTATCTCAATTCAAAATAAATTATATAATAAGGTGGCATTGAAACAGTTTTTCGAAAGATGAAAACTGTTATTTAGGAGGTCTGTTCCATAGATAAAATTTGCGGATAATAAATTTTTCCCAATTACGAAGTACGGCACTTTTTATTATTGGAACTTTATTGGAACTTTAGTTCTTTACGCCAGGTTATGTTTGAGCGACCAGGGGTCGCGACGCAAAAGATCTGACCGTTACGCGTTACGTTACGCTACGTTATGTTACGTTGCTTCGTTATGTGCCTTGCTTGCGTGCTTGTGCCTCCTCAGTCTCTCTCTCTCTCGCAGCGATTCATAATAATATGCTCCTGCCGGGCCTCCCGCGTGCAATGCGAGCATTCTAACCACTGAACCACCGATGCTATATTGAAATTCTATGCAAAGCTGGTATTCGCAGTGCTGGTGATCTACTTGAATTTGTTCGGATACATTTTTACTATTATTTCCATAATTTTTTTTGCGCGATTAAAGGGTCTAGCGTCTAGCACATTTACTTTTCGAAATACAGGGTGTTGAAATTTTGAAAACTTGAATGTTTTAATTCGATAACTTTAAAATGGATAGATAAATTGATTTGACATTTGGCAGGTTGTTTATAAATGTAAAAGGGCATATTTTGATAGAAATACTAGTTTGTGCAACTAGTGTGGATATGATGGCCATATCGCACGAGGACGAAGTGATATAAAGATGATTAATATATAATTTTAAGATATAAATTTTTTTATACATTTTTCCAATAATATGTTAAAATTCATTGATTAACTTATTAATTCATTAATTTATCACCTTTTATTCAATATTTACAACCTTAACTCTTACCAAAGAATAAAAAAAGGTTTTGGTTGAATAATAGTTTATCGAATTTTTTACGGACAAACTACTACCCACCTTTCCTCTTGGTCCCCTAAACTGATTTGGAAGGTAGCAAAACGATGTTAAATTAGTCAAGATATATATCATAGAGAAGTAATGATATTTATTTTTTTGTGCGATCGATCTTTTTTGTTTATTTACAGCATCGGTTTTCAGGACGGTAGGTTGTGTTTATTGGTTTCTAAGTCCAACACGTCGGTAAGTGATTCACTTACCGTTCAGACGTCGGTAAGTAAATTACTTACCGACGTCTTAGCCCTACATACATTTAAGTGGTCCTAAATAATATATTACTTCATTCATTACACGAAAGGAACAAAAAAAATAAGATCTATATTTTTTTAATGAACAGAAACGAACAGAACAGTATAAAAAGTAATAAATAGCATGAAAACAATTTCACCAAAATGCAAATTATATTTTAAACTGATCGAGAAGTATAAATGTCACTTTTGACATTTCGCTCATTTCGAAGAGATTTGAATTATATTTTACTGATCGAGAAGTATAAATGTCACTTTTGACATTTCGTTCATTCCGAAGAAATTTAAATTATTTTATTCGAAGTTTATTTCAATATGATCGCGTAAAAAATGGTATAAGCATTTCGAACGTTAAGGGTAATATCGATCTCCAGCAAAATTGGAGGCTTCGCTACGCTCAGCCTCCAAACATAGCTGTCGACCGGTAAACAACCCTTACCGTTCTTGATACTTAATATACTATTAAGGAAGTATTTCTTTCCGGAATTATCGTTGCGGTGAGTGGGTGGGTAAAACCACAGTGGGGAAAAGGTATCGTAGTTTTACCTCTAGCGGTGATATCTAGTACAAAACAGAATGGTGGAGTTTTAAAACCAGTTGCCGGTGTCAATGGCCTTGAAAGGTCAGGCGAGGTCTTTTACCTTCTCAGTTGGGGGTTAAGGTTAAGAAGTTAACTGAATGATTGAAGGATCCAGACCCCTTTTGGATTTGTTAATGACAGTATGAATCAAAGTTGATCTATGAACCAGTTTTAGAATGTAAACCAAACACACTAAATTGTTTCTTCCAATTGAATAAACTATAATGCAATATACCCTATTATTAGTTCGACCTTAGTATAAAAAATGTATGTGGTTTTTTTTTGAAGGTAATAAATAAATAAATGAATCTCTTATGCATCCAAACCATAGTTATTAATAAAGTATTTGTATTTTAGAATGAACCGTAACAAAACCTATTGATCGGACGAAAAAAACGCATAAGACTTTTTTTATTGCAAAACACTTTCTCTACACGGTGGTATTTTTCATTCTTCTTCACCTTCCTCCCAGCGTGAAATAATGAAAAATTTGGAAAAAAATAGATTTTTTGATTTTTTGTTCTAATTTGGGAAATTGATAGACCTGTAAACTTTTTTTCCTACGATCACATAGGAAAGTGACATATTATATCGCACTGTCTAGTTCTATGGAAAGTGGCCTTTATTCATACGCGTACGGAAAAAAAAACTTATCCGTACGTGTACGGATAAAAAAGCTGTCAAATCGGTTGTTGAAATGCTAGTCTACTCACCCCGCAAATTTATGTATATGTCAAATGCGTATTTCCTAAGTTAATTTGTCCATATAATAATAATAATTTCACTTTTAATTTTTACAGTGATTCAAATGAATAATTAATTCTGAATCGCAATATTTATGTAACAAAAACAGGTTCATTTCTGATGTTCTGTTTCCAATTGTTGTTGGTTGTTAAAATAAATGTTGTTAATATTTCGTGTACCAAAATTTATTCTTTTTTATGAAGGCACTCTTTTTCATCGCATAAAAATCACAATTTTCTGAGCCACTTTCAAAGGTAAGTAATCAAAACTATACCGGGTGGTGACTCGACCTTAGGACCATAGGATTTTAACATGGAGATCAGAAAATCCTAAATATTTGCTTCCCAGAAAAAGAGAACCTAATGAAATTTTGTGTGGACGTAAAGTACATTATTTCTGACAATATTGCCATAAAATAATCAACGTTTAATAGCAAATAAGTTTAAAAATTAGGAAAATGAATTTAAAAAAACAACCTGTCATTAAAGTACTTGAATTTGACAATTGCCGTCGGAGTAGGTTATAGCGCAGAGATAGGAGCGGTTGGTTTCTACGCGGATGGCCCGGGTTCGAAGCTAGCACATTACATCTCTTGTTTTTTTCTTAATAATATTTTCTTTGAGAAAATTTTGAATTCTCAATACTTCACCTTGGAGCAGAGCTAATTTCACAAAGCTGAGCATAACAAAAAACACGACACGAATATTAAAAAGAGAATTTTATTCAACCGATATAATTTTTAATCAAATGCCAGCATCCCTCCATCAAATAGCTTCATTTTAACGGAAGCAAACGGGTAAAATTTATAAGACTCCGGAGACTAGTTTACCGCTGGTTAATTTCAGATAAGAATTCTTTCTCGTGGAATGGCTTCTATTTATATTTATTTCCGAGTTTCCTTTTGTTTTTCAGTAATCTTACGTCTTAATGCAGTATAATTTATAAACAGTACAACCTAACGTAACATTAGTTCCTTATCTTATATTATTTGTTGTTTTCCAAGTGCCCTTAGGGTTTTATAATAATTAAATCGTGATAATACCATTGAAAACTATCAGAAGGCTTCCCATTTGGCTGGAAAGTTCGCGTGATGCATTTCATTGGAATAAAGCAGATTTGTTCTAATAGGATTTGTCGTTGTTACATAGGTCAAATTTCATCGCAATTCAATATTTCATCATTCATTCATAAGCCATTTTGAATTTTTTTTATTAGAATTTAAGTGCCTCGACAACTATGGCCATTGGCACTGTACAAAAGACAAAAAGACATATTAATACATACACTATCTTAAAACATAAAACATGTAAAATACTCGGTAAAATATCAATCTAGTTTATATTTTGTGGTAGAGGTTAGTTGATTTGAGGAATTTCAATGTCTTTGGGATTTCAGCAGTGCAGTTTAAAAGCTCTTTCAGGTTTGGTGTTAGGTCTAGGCGCTTGTATGTAATTGTATGAATTGTACTTGTCAGTTTGTCTTTTTTTTATTATAGCGCATCGACCACTCGGGGGCCTTAGCGCTATTTGTTGTATACATAAATAGGTTTATTGACGATTATATAGTCACTTGCACTTGGTATTTTATATAGAATTCATAACACAATTAATAAGACCTGGATTATAATTATTTCTTTTGCACTATCTTATTATATGTGGCATATGAGCAGTGTCGGAGGACAGTGGGACGCACATGGGGTCTGTCGCCCCGTATGGTCACCTGGATCTACACTGCAATAATAAGACCCATGTTAACGTATGGAGCAATTGTATGGGGACCGAAGGTTCTACAAGCAACGGCCATCCAAAAATTATATCAAATACAGCGAATCGCTTGTTTGAACATCACAGGAGCCATAATAACAACACCAACCGCAGCAATGGAACTAATTACTGGTCTGACCCCTCTGGACTTACAAGTCAAGGAGGTTGCGTTAATGGCCATGGTACGATTGCGCACGGCTGGTGTAAATCCCGAAGTAGGAGTGGGCGAATTGAGGTTGAGCCTATGGCAGGAAGCGCTCACTGCGCTACCACTGCTGCAGCTATTGCAGCTATTGCAGGTTATCTAACAGGTCATACCCCGTTAAAAGATCACCTGCATAAAATGGGGTTATATAACGGGGACCTCAGCTGCAGACTATGTGGCATGGAGAACGAGACCGTGACCCATATCTTGTCTGACTGTGAGGCACTGCACTCGAGGAGACGGGCAATCTTCGGAGAGGCCAATGTGCCACCTGAAGTATATGGCACACATCCAATGGACCTATACCGTCTACTCGAAGGTACGGGGATAACTGGATGGGTGGACTAAATATGGGAGCAGAGTACAATAAGCCAATAGGCTGCAGTGCTCCCGGCATCTGAACGGCTCCCAAAATGGAAAAAAAAAATGGCAGGAAGCGCTCACTGCGCTACCACTGCTGCAGGCAGCCAACGATGCAATTGAACCCAGGTTTTTGTTCAACAAACCCTACAAAATTCAAATAAAACAGAACACAAAGCCAGATGCTGCAAATGCAATACGCATATATACAGATGGTTCAAAAATGAAAGAAGTCTCAGGATGTGGAGTTTACTCGAGAGCACTAAGCCTAAAGATTAAGTGGGGAATGGGAAACAATACCAGCGTGGTTCAAACAGAACTGGCTGGTATCTCAATTGCCACAAAAGAACTAACCAGAAGAGGAATTTCTGGCAAAAACATAATAATCTGCACTGATAGTAGACAAGCCCCATCAGCCTTGAACAGACAACGTGTTATATCGAGGCTAGTACTAGAGTGCCCACAAGATTTAGCTGACGTCTCGGCAGATAACAACATTATCCTGAGGTGGGTTAAAGGGCACGACAGGAGTAAAGGAAATCGCATTGCTGATTCTTTAGCCAGGGAAGCCGCTGGACTAAAAATTCTAGGACCCAGTGACACCTACGGCCTAACGACTTCGACAATTGCGGAACTAGCCAAATGTTACACCCATGCTCAATCCCTTAAGAGATGGGATGGAATCAAAGGATGCAGTTTTGCCAGGATCACCCTGGGCGACCCTCGGAAGCTGGCACCGAAGAAATATTTGGCGATGACCAGGAAAAACCTACGTTTAACAGAAGGATTTCTGACTGGTCACTGTCAACTAAGTAAACACCTCCATACTATGGGGCTAGTGGACACACCTCTATGCAGGATGTGTGAACAGGAAGATGAGATTGTCAGGCATGTCTTATGCGAGTGTCCGGAGTTATCGTCAATAAGAGAGTGTGTGTTCGGTGAGTCTTGGCCTACACCTGCCGATATAAAGGAGATGTCTCCCAGTGACCTGTCCACCTTCCTGAGAAGGACAGGATGGACAATGACCTAGGAGGACAACTCCTCGGGAGAATGTACAATGGGTCACATGTGGCCTAAGTGCTGTGAGCCTACACACTCACCCTTCCTACTCTACAGATACAGATACAGAGATACACTATCTTATTGTGTTATCAATGCAATAGATCATTACCAAAAATGAAAGAAATATATAAAGTGGTTCTGAAGTAATGGACTTCAAAAGGATTGGACTAAGTGGATAAAACACCCTTTATCTCTGTTGATAATTATGTTAGACCAATTAAAGGCTATTTGGAACCACCAAAGTGTCCTTGCAATTAACCGATGGTGGTTTAACTATGAAACACCCTGTATTTTATGTAGCCCTATATAAAAATTTTTAAAGGTGTTATATCTGGTGAACGAGGAGGCCAACAAAAAGGATCATTGTCAACTATCCACCTAACTTCAAACGTCTAATTTAAAAATTGGCTCACAATTCTGGAACATCGTAAAGGAAAAATATTTGTGTGAATTCACGCCGTGGTAAACAATCTGAATAATTTGTTTAAATTCTCTTGCGTGGAGTAGTAGAACTAGCCTATTGACGACGAGGAAAAAACCTCTCCAAAATTCAAAGACTAGCCTGTATATTATGCATTACAGGAGCAATGAGAACATGCCCGACGGCAGCCATGGAAGTGATCCTCAACCTCACCTCTCTACATATAGTGGTGGAAAGCGTTGCAGAAAGAACGAGATACAGACTAAGTAGAGAGGTGATAACAAAAAAATACCTCCTAACTTCTTAGAAATCAGACAACCTGGGACATGCCACAAGACGGTATAATGCAACAAGAAAGAATGGGACACCTATACCATTACCAGACTTGGGAAGAATGCAATTCAATGGTTCAAAGACAGCTCAAAAGCAATAGAAGGAACTGGGATAGAAGTGTTCGGGCCAGGAACCAAACACTCTGAAAGCTTGAGAAAAAACCCAAGTATCTATCAAGCGGAAATCCACGCCATAAGATAGTGCGCCCAGTTCAATATTGATAAAGGATACAGAAGACAAAGGATAATCATAATGTCGGATAGTCAAGCAGCCATTAAGGCACTGAGCTCTTGTGTAATCAGTTCCAAAATGGTGTGAGAATGCCTAGTCAAACTAGTCAAACTAGGCGGGAACAATATAGTCACCTTACTATGGATTCCAGGACACACTGGGATAGAAGGAAATGAAATAGCAGATGAACCAGCAAAGAGAGGGGATGAAATACCGTTCTGGGGGCCTGAACACTTTTGCGGAATCAGCTCCAATGTAATATTGAAAGAGATAGGTGGAGCCAAGAAAAAGAGAAGATCTGGCCATTGGAAAGATCTAGTAGGGCTTATACAATCAAAGACTCTTCTGGGTGACTACTACCTGTTGGGATCAAATGAATGCAGAAGTCAAAGTGAAACTGCGCTAAGAGTTTTAACGGGAATCCTAACGGGACATTATCGCCTGAATGGGCACCTGAAAACGATCAAAATAGTGGAGGAAGAAGAATGCAGTTTTTGTGGAATGGAAGAAGAAACCTCCATCCACATACTTTCCAACTGCACAGCACTTCAGAATCCTAGAGCACAGCACCTGGTTAGAAGAGGAGCATTTATCTAAGTTGAAGCCTGCAGACATCCTAAAATTCCTTCGGGAAATGGGACACATCAACTAATATAATAGATTGAGTATAGGAGAGTTAACATAAGCTGCTTATATTTTGTGCCTCAAAAGTAGCTGAAAAAATAAAACTAGGGTTGTTCAGTTCAAGAAAATGAAATATTCCACACAATAATCGAACTTCTCACCATTCGTTCAACAACCCTGTATACATACGAAAAAGGAGCTTTCGACATGTCGCCAATTACATTGATCGTCTTACTAATCAACCCGACAAGATATTTTTCATTTGGTATTGGGTATGTTCACACATAATTTTCGAGATGATGGTTCGCACCTGTGAATTTATTTTCAAGAAATTTAATATCTTGATGAGTATGAATTTTAGATAGAGAGTATTCTGCATAAAGTGGCATTGAAATGTAGAGAAGTCGAGATGTTAATAACATTCAGGGTGTTACATTTGAAACAAAGTTGTCGTTCACCTTCGGTATAACCGAAAGTCAAATGTCAAAATATTTCCCATAACCTGCTGTAACCTATTCTTCATCTATGCTGATTTTCATGAAAATCGTGGAAGTCTCCAATTTAAAGATAGTGTTATCTCGTCGTGATTATTGGTTACTATGATTTCAGTTTTATCTACACTTTTTGCATAAGTACGAGTATATACTGATGGTTTCTTCCATTTGTAATGCCTTCGATTCAAATTCCTCGAGGTACAGACCAATGAAAAAGATGAACTGTAATATTGACTTCTAGCTTTTTCACACCAAATTTTGCTTTGCTCCTTGAAATGAATAACCCATAAAATCTTCTTCTTAACTTCAATTCTATAAAATATGTCGAGAATATTGAAGCGTTAAAAAAATCGTGTTGACTGGAACAATAATTGTTATAGTTATTTTCCTAACTATTGCGGAAAGTGATACTTTCCCGCACGCGACTGCAGTTGACCCGAACGACGCGAAGCGGAGTTCGGGCAAGCGGTCAAGGGCGGGAAAGACACTTTACGCATGAGTTAGGAACATTATTTTTACTACGACCGTATATACAAAAAAGTATATCAACCCATTTTTCAAAATTCATTTTATTTCAACACACATATAAAAAACTTAGACCAAAAACTATTATTATTATTATCAATTATTATTATGAATATTAATATTAGAAACACAATTTGTTGCATTCTGTGAATTACTTAAAATTGCCGGTCCAGTGGAGTTATTTGGTGTTAACTGGTGAGTGAATAACGTTGATGAGGATGGCATCGTTTGCAGGTCACATAAAGATGACGATGAGGGTGACGGCAACAATTTTAAGTCATTTGTAGATGAAAGAATTTCATTTGATATATTTTTCTTATATCAAACCCGGGTGGTTTGATAGTTGTTTTGTGACACTACTTTAAAGAATTTACAAGGCTATATCAAATTATTTTCATTATTTTATATTTTCAGAAAATTAAAAACGCAACAAAAAGCTGGAAAACATGTTGATTTTATTTGGTGGACTATTTATTCACATGGTGTAAGAATAGCTATAACTTCCAAAGTAAAAAACTATCTAATAAGGTCAAAATTTGCATAATTTTACTTTCCCGCACTAGTGCGGGAAAGTGACACTTTCAAAGCTAAAATGCGTGCGGGAAAGTGGGTTAAAGCGCACGGTAGTAGAAAAAATTTTTATCAACAACTTGATTTTGAATTTTAAAATTAACGGCATCCAGTGGAAGTGATGGAGTTCCTTTTGTTGGTTTTGATTTATTTTTCTTACAGACAATATTTTGCTGTCTATCTCAGATATCTAATGCTGGGAAAAACTTTCGAATACGGATTCAATCGGAATCAATTCCAGAAATTTCTTTCGAAAGGGAAATATTTTATGGTGTCGGCGCAGATCACCATTCTGTTGAAACTTTCAGTAAGCCAGACATAGAAAACTTTTATCTGTCGAAAAAAATTGTGCAAAAAAAAGTAAAAGGAGTGTAATTAGCTAACCAGCAGCACATTTTTTTTAAACTTTCTATTGAAATTCTCTGCATGGGAGTGGAAAAAGTTTTATTAAACTTCTTTTAAAAACTTGCAGGCCATCTCCGGCTTTACTTAGATTTCACTATGGCACTAGATAAAAGTTATCCAAGGTTATCAAAATATGAGTGGATTAGAATCTTTCGGAAACAAGCGCCACACGATGACGCAGCCGGAGTGTTTTGGATAAAAGCTATTCACACAAACTCTTCCAGTTTATTGGAACTTCAGTTCTTTACGTCAGGTTATGTTTGAGCGACCGGGGGTCGCGACGCAAAAGATCTGACCGTTACGTTACGTTACGTTACGTTATGTTACGTTACGTTATGTTACGTTACTTCATTATGTGCCTTGCTTTCGTGCGTGTGCTCTCTCCTGAGTCTCTCTCGTTTACGAGACGATATGCTTCGGCCGGGAATCGAACCCGGGCCGCACGCGTGGAAGGCGAGTATTCTACCACTGAACCACCGATGCTATATTAAAATTCTATGCGAAGCTGGTATTCGCAGTGCTGGTGATCTCCTTGAATTTGTTCGTATACATTTTTACTATTATTGCCATATTTTTTTTTGCGCGATTGATCTTTTTTGTTTATTTACAACATCGGTTGTCAGGACGGTAGGTTGTGTTTACTGGTTTCTAAGTTTAACACGTCGGTAAGTGATTTACTTACTGTTCAGACGTCGAAAAGTGATAAATAGCATAAAAACAATTTCACCAAAATATATTTTGAACTGATCGAGAAGTATAAATGTCACTTTTGACATTTCGTTCATTTCGAAGAAATTTAAATTATTTTATTCGGAATTAATTTCAATACAATCGCGCAAAATATGGTATAAGCATCTCGAACGTTAAGGGTAATTACAACGTTTGCTTGTAGATTCCTCTCGTAAAATTGGACAAAATGATATGAGGATCAAGGGGTCTAGCACATTTACTTTACGAAAAACAGTGTGTTGAAATTTTGAAAACTTGAATGTTTTAATTCGATAACTTTAAAATGGATGGATAAATTGATTTGACATTTGGCAGGTTGTTTTTAAATGTAGAAGGGCATATTTTGATAGGAATAGTAGTTTGTGCAACTAGTGTGGATATATTATGATGACAATCCACACAAGTCGAACAGCATATTTTTTCTACGACCCACTTAAGAAAAAATCGAGAGAATAAAAATTTTTATAAACTGTAATATAACTTCAAATTGAAAATTTAACAATTCAATTTTATGTTTCCACTAATTTTTTCGTGGTGAACGTACAGTTCTTGAATGTCCAATTTGTATAATGCTACGGTTTCCCTTTTTAAATATACGATGCTGTTATGAGTAGATGTTGCCAGTCGGACTCCCTCATGGAGGGTACCGTACCATTATCTATAATAATGAATATTCTGCTAAATATTTCAAACGTCTACCTGTTGTCGTTATTAATATCAAGCAGGATAATTATTCAAAAATAAAATTAACAATAAAAAAAATTCTTCACGGGGAATCGAACCCGGGTCTACCGCGCGAGAGTCTGGTTTGCTTACTACTAGACCACCGAGGAATATGCACCTGGAGCCGATGAACCTCATCTCCGTGGGACTCTCCAGAAAATCACGAGGGAAACGAGAAAAACTCGGCGCCCTGGAATTTTCAGGAGGCTGAATTTAAATATGGCATCGGCGAACACCCCCCGGACACCTGGTGCAAGCGAACCTGGATCTGGAAGTTATCCCCGAGAACTTTCTTGACAATGTCGACAAAAAATTATTGAAAGAGTGTTTTTTGAGGCACAAAAACAAAATTTCACATAAAAAACGACCCCCTCATTACCTGGTGCACCGGAACCTGCGCCTGAACGTCGACACCAAGGGTTTTCCAAACACAATCGAAAAAGGCGCACCGAAAATCGTTATAAGAGGTTTTTGGGCCGATAAATCCGAATTTTTCGTGGGAAACGACCCCCCGAACACCTGGTGCGCCGTACCCTGGCCCCGAACGTCTTCTCCGTGGGGCTCTCCCAAGATTTTAGCGGGGAAGTATAGAAACTCGGCGTTATTATAGCGGAGAGAGAGGGCTTAGCCGACGGAAATACTGTTAATGCTAGAAATACGTCAGGTAACGGAGAAAATGTAGAGACTAGAAATGTGTCATTTGATGGAGTAATGTACTTAAAAATTCAATGTATCCATTAATGAGGAAAGGTAAAGTTACGGTCGCATTGTATTTGATTTGAGTTAATAAAAATTTGCTCAACCTCAATTACATAGATGTTGACTTTACTATTCATTCTATTTCTTTCTTCCTTTTATAATTTAACTGGAATCACCAATTCCACACAACTATTGCAGTATTGACGTCGGTCCCTAATCAGGTTTGGTTGACATTCCGGTGCACCAGGTGTTGTAAGGTAGATTTTGACGTGAAATTTGGACTAAGGGGTCCAAAAACGCCCCTTCAATGATTTTCGGGTTGTTTTTGTCGATACTGTGAGGAAAATTCTCGGAGACGACGTTCAGGCGCAGGTTCCGGTGCAGGTTCCGGTGCACCGGGTGGTGGGAGGGTTGTTTTCGCCGTGAAATTGTGATCTAGAGCCTTAAAAAACACGCCTCCAATAATTTCGGGTTGTTTTTGTCAATATCGTCAGAAGGAAGTTCTCGGGGATGACTTCCAGGTCCAGGTTCAGGTGCACCAGGTGTCCGGGGATGTTTGCCGATGCCATATTTGAATTCAAGGACCCGGGAAAACCCCGGGCGCCGTGTTTCTCTCCTTCCCCGCTAGAATTTTTGGGGAGCTCCACGGAGAAGACGTTCGGGGCCAGGGTACGGCGCATCAGGTGTTCGGGGGGTCGTTTCCCACGCAAAATCGACTGGCGGATGTGCCGTTTCCTGTACTAGGCGATGAGAAGCCACCGGCAAGAAATTGAATGGAAGATTCAGTCTGGAAGCTGATTGGCTCCTTTAAAAGAGTCGGACTGGAGAATGTGATATAGATTCAGAGGACCACAACAGATCTGGAAAGGTCGCAGTGAAATAGGCCGAGTAACTACCTCATTAGGTATAATCTCCACTAAATTGGGTAGTTAAGAAAGTAGCGAAGAAAGTTATTCGTTCCAAAGGGCCTAACAATCGATATTGTGCTTCATGTGACTTTTTTATCGTACCAGCAGTTGATATTATCACTGAGAGATAGATAATACGTATTTCTGGACATATTCATGAATGTAACACCAGAAAAAAATCGATTTGCAAACAACTTCCTTCTGAAATAGGAGTTGAGCAGAGTGACTTCATTCTACACAGAGAAAAATATTTTTTGTGACAATAAAAATCTTATTATGTCAAATAAATATGATTTTCCATATGGCCTATCTAATATTTAATTTGTTTTTAAAAAAGGATTTGTTTCAAGGTCGGAAAGTAATATTGTTGATGAATAAAAACATATTCATTGTCATCAATTAAATGAGTTAAGTATCTATCAAAGATTAAATTTTTTCTCTTTTATTTATTATTATTATTTTTTATTCTTGTAAAAATGTATCATATTTGTCTCAAACAACATTTATTGAGGTATAATGACAAAATAGTTATATTAATCTTTGAAAGCATTTAAATTGAATAAAATAGTTTTCCAATAACAAATACTAATTTTTGCAAGCTAACTATATTGTTTCATTATGAAAAATTACTTTATGGCAGAATGACATTTCTTTACCATAAAAAAGTATATTATCTGGGTTAACGATATGTTTTTTATACGTAAAAAATGTATCTTCCCAGCATATCATAATTTTTTGTTGGAAACAAATGTTTCTTTCCCATGAAAACTATTAATTTTCACTGAAATTCATATTTCCCTAAAAAACCGAATTATTTATGGTATTGTTTTTTGTTTATGGAAGTTACCTACATGCAATATTCAATACACAGCTTTTGAAATGATTCTAAATATTTAGAAATATATTAAAAGTTCACTGTGTATCAAGCAGTATGGGTAACATCCACACAGTTCTCTAAATAATTGGGTTACTTTTGTCTGAGCCGTTTCCAGACTATGTCGAACAACAAAGTTGACTTTCGTTCTGTATGTGTGGACCAGTCGATCGACTTGGTCGAGTGTTAGTCTGGACACGGATTAAAATTACAGTGTTTTTATGACAATCATGTTTAAATCTAATAAAAATTAATGGTCTTTATTTATGCATAAAACTGTTTAGTAGGAAAGCAGGATAGGAATAAAAAACTTGCTGCTGAACATTTTGATCTATTAAAAAAAAAACTAAACATTTTTAAAATAGATACCATACATTTATGAAATGGAAACCATACATTGTTAAAATTAAACATACCTACATGATCTAAAACATAACCAACAATGGTATCCACAAGATAGCAATTGTATAAAGCAATTGTATAAAGGTGTGCATAAAGGAGAACAAATTTTTTCACAATAAAGAAATTACACTCAAATGAATCATTTTTTTATATCAAAATTTCCCAATATTTTCACGTTAATATGGCTTCCTAATAATAAATAAGCAATGTTAGTTTTAAACAAAGGGGGGTCAAACAAATCATAATCCGTAATTTTTGCCTTAGGAAGTTGCTGATTTTTTTCTGTATTCCGCAATTTTCGTTTTAGAAAGCTGCTGATTTTTTTCTGTATTCCTTAACTATCTGACCGTGTCCTCCCAAAATTTCAAGTAAGGGCATCGTGTCACATTTTCGGACTTAGAAAATTTTCGAAAAAAATTCAAAATTTTCAAAATCGCTCCTGGACTTTTGCCTACAATTTTGAGAACGGATTTTTTGATTTTTTTCTGTATTCCTTCACTATCTGACCGTGTCCTCCCAAAATTTCAAGTCCCTATCTCCACTATTAAGGTCTCTACGATTTTTTGAAGGGCATCGTGACCTCATGTGAATTGCAGAATTCGCTTCGCTCATTCTGCAAACTTCCACATGCGTGCCTTAAAAATGTACTTTTAACACTTATATCATAAGTAACTATTATATTGTATTCATGTAGGTGTCATAAACCAAGAAAAAAATCGTGCATAATCAGGTCTTTATACCATTACAAACGACAAAATATTACTCAGACTCTCAAATGCTTATAACGTCAATTTCTCTGGAAACACGTATCTGAAATTTTAAAAAAAATAAACCAATTTACAAAAGCAGTATTCCAATTTCAAATATTTTGAAAATTATCTTATTGACTTCTTAATACTATGATATATTCATGGTTAATAGGAAATGTTTCCATTTATAATCAACCTTTTCAAGGTCCTGTTTAATTTTAAAATGTCCAATTACTGGTTGTTTTTTCAGCTTGAATAAACATTCCATTTTTCGGTTCATTTGACTTGATTTTAATACGATGCCACTTGCCAAAGGATGAATGTTAATTCAATCCTATTGTTCCAACAGTAGAAATAATACTGGTATGCAGCCGTTGCCGAACAAATGTAATTACAGTTGAATTCGATTAGGATAAACTAATGATCTTGTAACATTATCTAATTAAGTTGAAACAGGTACTAAATGTTATAATAATATCATGGCAGCTTTCGTTTTGTACACGAGCAAGAGAATAATTTAATTATTGTTATTAAATCTTTCATTATAGTGAAGTGAAACATCGCTGATTAGCAAGATGAATTTTAAATGAACTACAATCAATTTCCTGGACAGTATCACTTCTTAGTCCAGTAACTGAAGGGGCAAACCTATCAATATATTTGTCCAATAATTTTTTTTGGCTTGATTTGTAGATCTTGACAGATACTTCAAAGGGAGAAAAAGTTCTCCAGGATTGCCTCTTGGCTAAGGGCCCAAAATGGCCCCTAACGCCCCCCAAAAAACGGTTTACCGCCATTATCTCCCGAAATATGCAATTTGGACAATTTTTGTTGGGGTACAAAGTGAAGGTCGTTAAATTATCTACAAAAATGGTCCTTATAATTTTTTTTCGAGAATTCAATAGTTTTCGAGATAATCGCATCCAAACGTCCCCTCGCTTACGCCGCTGCACTACCTTTAGAAATGCTACCGTCTATAAAATTAACTTGTAAACCGGCGGACAAATTCTTCCAGAACTCGGTCAAAAATTAATATTTTCCGATGATTTAAAGTTCATTGTAATGGGAATATCCGTAGGTATCAATATGTGTACCTTAAACCCCGTTCTCGCCCGTCGAGGACATTGCAAAAAGTGGCCAATGTTATTTCCCCCAATATTTTGGCCTCTTCCATTAAATCATTGACATTCTATTTATTTTAAATGGTTTATTATCCCTTGTTTTTTCAAATGGGGTCTGGGGAGGTCCTGATTGTTCCTACAATTTTTTTTCCAGTATCTTTGTGGCGTTTCAATAAAAAGTTTATTTATTTATTTGCATTTTTCAGTCGTTTTCGGAGTTCTCACAAATCTTGTAAACAAGCGAAAATAAAGAACTAATGTTCAATTATTTTGTTATCAAATGCACACCATTTGAAAGCTTAGTATGTCTACTCTCTGAACCAATATTTTTATTCGGAATACAATGCACTCATTTTCCAGGGACCGGGAAAATCGGTAACATGGTTGGAAACCGGCCTTTTTTTTAAATGCTTTTTGTTCTCCGCTGTTGATTTTTTGAGAATTAATACCCACACTGAATTGAAGCTTATATTCTAACCTTTCCATCCATATAACTTGTTCTCCATATTTGAGCACCGTTCTCTTGAAGATGATTTTTTGTCAGTGCAAAACAGGCTGCGAGAAGAATTGTTCATGTTTAAAAGCAGGTTTGAAATGCTCTATCTGTGGTTCATGTCAGTTGACACAGTGTTTAAATTATGAGAAGAATAAAGGTATATTCCCGGAAGAATTAGAGGTGGAAGGAGAACCACAAGGGCTTGAAGGGGAGGTGGAAGAAACATGGGAGATAGAAATAGAGCTGGAAGAACAAGGGATAGGGACAAGAGGGTCAGAGGAAGAAGTAGAGGTAATAGGCGACGAGAATCACGCTGATGATGAAGAGGATGAATCTGAAGACATGAATTGGTTAAACATAGGTAGTCTGAATTTTTCTACGTATTTTGTATTTTCAACCTAATTTTTATAAGAATAAATGGTAATTGCTTAAAAATTCCTTGTTTTTTCTGAAATCCTGCACCTATACTATTCCTTCTGAAGTTTGCGAAAAATTTGCAAAAAATTGAAAAAATGCAAAAAATATTTATCAAAAAACTATTATTATCAGCTTCTATAGGTATTGACTTACTAGTAGCCAAAACGCCGTCACTCAAGACTGCCACATGAAGCAATAAGATTTCTCAATTTTCTAGTAATCTAACTCATATACTTGTGAAATTACACTGAACATTGACTAATAGAATGAAGAGACACGAAGTGTTGCTGTGACACACAAAAATCGTGTGAAATACGCCAATAATTGCCGAAAAAACTATTGGTGCCCGGATTTTCATGTGTATACACCACAATTTAGCGAGTGCAGGTATTCCACTGGTGCCATCTAAGATTGGTCTCCAAAGTCTAACATGTGGAAATCTATGTATTTCCGAGGCCCTCGAGCAGAAATTTAGTAAGAAACCACCAAAAATATTCGGTGTAAAAATTTTGATTTTTTCAAATTCCATTTTCGCAAAAAATATTCGTGTTGCAAAAAAAATTATGGAGACAATTTTTGTAGATAATTTAACGACCTTCATTTTTTATTTGAACAAAAATTGTCTAACTTGCGTATTTCGGGAGATATTCAGAAAACCGTTTTTTTTGGGACTTTAGGGGCCATTTTGGACCCTCAGCTACAAATCAAGCCAAAAAAAATTATTGGACAAATATATTGATAGGTTCGCCTACTCTCAGGTCTTCCGTTACTGGACTATCTCCCATTGCAGGCAAGGTTTACAGCTAGAGGGCCCGAGGTCAGCGAGCACAAAGGGGTTAGAAGACACTCAATTCTACTGTGTAACATTCAACTTTGTTCAACAGCTGCTGTATATAACCACCAATCGATAACATAGAGTGTTTTGAATATATCAAACCATCTCATACTTTTTAATGAATAAACAATAAATGAACCTAAATGAACACTCTCCAATGGCCTGCTGCATTGACTTTTATTAAGCCAAGTTTAAGCTAAAGCCACAATATAGGAACGATTACTATAATGAATTTCATTCATAAATTGCCAGAGCTTTTTATGACCTTGAACGGATCGCTTTACGATTCATTTTACTTTTCCATAGGCGGATGTAGCATAAGTTTTAAAATGACTTGAACGTGTTAAATGGTTTTTCCGCAAATCGCTAGGAAATTTTGATATTCCTGTCAAAATTTCTTGAAGAAAAAGTCAGGACTTCCTTACTGTAAGGAAATGTCATTTCCTTACTGTAAGGAAATGATATTTCCGTACAGTTGTTAGTGTTCTACATAAATGTTTGAAAACACATTGCTTATAAGGAATTAATTTATATTTTGAAAACATCAAGTCATTGCTGAATACATTTTTAAGATCAATTTGTTATATTTACAGTAATTTGACAGTTAGTACAGTTATTGAACATTGGAGGAACACTCTTAGAACTATGAGAAACATTTTGGACAACATGCAGGGTGGTAGGGTCATTTTGTTGAATATTTTGTACTGTGAAAATTTTATTTGCCACCTCAACCTTATTGTTAAGCGATTCTTCGATATATCCTTCAGCAACGTTTGATGACTTCCATCCGCCATGCCTCTTTAAACTAGTTATGTCGGCACCAGAGTCAACCAATATTGTTGCAGAAGACCGACGAAAGCAGTGACCAGTATATTCTGTCGGATTTACCAAGTTCAAATAAGTAGCAACTATTTTGGGCATTTTTCTAAATTGATGAATTCCTACCACTTGTCTACAACCCTTTCCGCTTTGATATTTAAAGAAAAATCGGTCACTGTTCATATTTTCTGGTCTTAACGGAACATACTTTCGATAAACATTCAAGTAGATCTGATTAATTACAAATGATCTTGGTTTGTTGGTTTTCGAATCAGGTATGCTGATTAAAAGCTTAGATTCTAAGTCTTCTATATCGTGTACAGTCATTCGGACTAACTCATCCATTCTACAGGCCCCAGAAATACCAAATATTACAGCCACCTAAAAAATAAATAAAGCTATAATCTAAATAGAAATTAAAACCTTGTAAATTACCTTAATCATTAAATTTTCTTTATCTGGAGCTTCCTGGATAAATTTTTCAATTTCTTCCTTCGTTAAAATCTTAGATTTCTTTGCCCTATAACCTTGAGCTTGCCGTTTCAATAAAGAACGAAGTTTTGAGTATGTAGATATATCTACATTGTGTTTAAGTGCAAGGGTTGACTCCAGCATTGAATAATTGGCCCATAATGTTGAAGATTTCATCTTTAAGCAAAGGTCTAGGAAGTATGCCATTACAACATTTTCTGAGAAAGAACTCGTATTTTCACTCATGCGATAATCCATGAAACGTCTGTATGCATTTTCGTACTTTTCTCTTGATTTCTTTGGCAATAATTCTAATGAAGCAGTATTCACTGCCTCAACCAGCTCTGGAGGAGTCCCAGGAATGGAAATTTCATCATCACTTATCATTTTACTTTCGAGAACACCAGCAATTAAATTTATAAGCGTCAAGTTTGACAATTCAACCTCAATACGTTTCCATAGTAACCCAAGTAATTTTATTAGGAATTTCAAAGCACCATTTATTTGGGAATAAAATTATCGCGTTTTTTTTTTAAATCAATCAATATCTGTCGAATTTTAAACGATTTGCGGAAAAATAGTATGTTTACCTCGTAGGAAAAGCCACATTCCTGGACTCTGTGTTCCTAAGTCTCGGCTTGCGCCTCGACTTAGCAATCTTCACAGTCGTCCAGGAATGTTAAGCTTTTCCTACCCGGTAAACAATGTACTATTTCTTTAATATTGTAGAACAGTACACTGATGAGTGAAAAAACAATAGTCCCATTCAAAATATTTATTGGTTCACACACACTACCCGTTTTCTTCTTTTCAATGGTATCCATTCCAAAAAAATGCTTATAAACTATAAAAATTATAATGTTCGTTTGTCCGAAAAGCCGTAAAAATATAAGCCCTGTATAATAAATAATGTTATTCGCAAATTCACCACTTTGGTTGGATCGCAGCACAGCACTGGCCGCCGGATGAGATATTCATCCGAACGACGTTGTACGTCACAGAGAACTCGGAAGTGTGACGTCACGAGATAACATACTGGTTCGTTCCTATACTGTGCTAAAACCTAGTTTGAATCCAAATTTTGCGTTGTACTGAATTGTTTAGCTGGTTTAATGTTAGTTGCACGAGTTTCAAATACATTAATCCCTCATATTGATATCATATTGATATCACTTCCTTAGTGAATAGATATTTTCCTTTAAAATGAACCCTTTTGAAATATTTTCTTGAACGCAAAAGGCTAATTAATTAACCCCTTTGAAAATATACCAATGGTAGATAAGCATTTTTACAAATCATTGATTCACTTCACTCAAATTTCATCTCACATCCGTTGTGGGTAGATAGAGATTGTTGCAAATGAATGTCTCTCTTCAAAAAATTGTATGGTACTCTCATTATGAACGGGAGCTCTCACCCAAAAAATAACCCCCTACCAAAGTTTCATCATACGCTCATGATGGGAGAAAATTTGTGTTTCTCATGAAATTTCGCTTCACAGAAAACGGTTATCTGAACAAATCCGACACAGAATACAAAACTTAAACTCGTTCAAGATTATAATTGTGGATTAGTTAACCCCGTTAAGTAGTATGTTGGTGCAACGACCCCTTGCAGTGCAAAAATTGCCGTTAGATTTAATGGGTAATTTTGGCCGGGTTGAAAGATTTCTAAACTTTTTTGTGACCCAGCGGTTTTACCATAAAACCACTATTTTCATTAAACGACTGTATTAACTCAGCCCCGTTAACTGGCCTAGTAGCCATATCAACAGTTCAGTAGACAAAGTCAATACTTCAAATGTGTTTTTTCGATTATGGTTTATAGTTTCAAGCACAGTATAGGAACGAACCAGTATGTTATCTCGTGACGTTACACTGCCGAGCTCTCTGTGACCTACAACGTCGTTCGGATGATGGCCGTTTACACCAATTGATATTTAAGTAGACTTAAAGTGAAGTGGCGCTTTGAGAAATTTTTGCTTTGCACCATAAACAACTGTTCATTTTAAGCTGCACTTAGCTAAGCTTAGAAAATCGCTCGCTTATACTTAAAGTGGAGATTTCTAACCTAAAATTCTTGTGTTTTCA
>CAJUYG010003245.1:0-22848 GCA_910591675.1 Galerucella calmariensis
AGTCGAGAATATGATATAGCGGTACCGGAATGCGGAGAAAGCCGATCGAGATATCTTCAGCTATTCAAAACGCATTTCTCAAAGGAAGTAAATCTCGAGACATATTTCAAAATGTTCCGCTGGAGTGCTTTTGTCAAGAAATGCAAAATAATTGCTATAATAACAGCCTATTTCTTATAACCAAATATGATATACATGGTGTTTCGGAATTAATACGAGATAATTCAAGTGTTTGCGCGTAGTGGCGTGGCTAGGGTCATTTGCGCACGGGGACATGACACAAAGTCTGCGCCATTTTTCGGATCGACAGAGTCTGGGGGCCCAAGAAAATTTTGAAACATCACTGTTCGTATGGTGTAATAAGCTTCATTCTCTTTTCAAATTTTTCGGGAATCAAACAATGTTATGCTTTTTATTTTTATTGATGAATTAGTTTTCAAACAATTTTTGGTCCCCACCTACACAACGAAAAAATTTGACAAATAGACAATCAATAATATCACAGAATACACCAGCCAAACAAGAAACTAAAGCCGGCATTAATCCTTTGATGTTTTAGTGGCAAAATTTCGTGACCTTCAAACTGACGTTAACAGATAACAAATCAAGTTACACTGAGAAAATTGTTCAAAAAATGTAAATTAAATGTTAACTACACGCAAAAAAGTGAAACCGAAGAATCTCAAATAATAATTGTTTATTTTTATCACTTGTTTCGACAACGTTTTATTTGTTCAACTCATATAATGAATTGTTTAAGTTGATTTAACAGCTCAACAGATATTGCGAAAGATATATAAATTTAAGTTTTAGCTTCTGTTTTTGGAGTAGGTACCATCCATTATTAAAAATAATGAGCTATTGTTTAACCAAATAATGATTCTTATTTTCTATATTGTAATCGAAATTATATGTAAAAGTATGTTTTTATATAGCACTATATGTAGGATAGGGTGAGTCTAAAAGCCAATACAATAATAATAGATTAAATATTTATAATATCAGTTTACAATAGAAAGAATAAGAGTAAATGGTGATAAAAAATTACAATAATTATGGTGCTTGGATATAAAATTTTTATTATGCATATATTTAAAAGTTACACTTCACCAGAATCTGAATTAAACTTTACACCCAGAGAAAAGGTACTGATATCTGCGACAACGAAGTTATAAAAAAGGAGCGACAGTGAACTTTCCTCCATAGATATCGAAGTTTTGTTGTGTTTTTCAATTATCATCATCCATCACTTGAATGACAGCCACGAATTGCACAAGTTTTTGGCTCCATAACTAATAAATGTAATTTTGTAAACATATTTTATCGTTCAAAACACAAAAAAATATGTAAATAATTGAAAAGGACAAAAAACTTACGACAAAGAAAATTCTTAGGTGAACAATAAAATAACCTGTCATTGACAGATAACGGGCTTAAAATGGCGACTGTCAGACATGCGCACTCAGAAAATGAATTGTAAAATAGCGCAAGCTTCGTTTGTTCTGTGGTTGAGGAATGCAAAACTTTGTTGTCAAAATTTAATCAAGGTCCATTCACAGTAAAAATGGTGAAGTGTGGAATACAATAGTTCATTTTATGACATTCTAAGGATATGATAGGAATGGGATCCAGTGAAGTGCATCTTCCGGGAACGGTTTTATTGGAATAGAATAATCTTCAAAAAACTGCATATATCAGATATCCTGTTAATGCGACAAATTTTATTTAGGTGAAACATCTAGACCATTGAATGTCCGAATAAATGAACACGAAAAGTATATAATGGGAGTTCTTCAAGTCAGGTATTTGCAAACATGCTTGTGAAGAGGGGCATTAATTTCGACAAAAATAATATTGGAAGAGCCCAATAATGGAAGAAGCAAAATTAAAGGCAGTGCTTCAATACAACTATAATAAATGCGGATAAATGCGAACCAATGTTAGGAAGAGAAATTTCCAATAATCAATTACTTGTGTTATCAGGATAGCATCATAAGTTTTTATCCAGGTTTTCTTCTGATTTATCATTGGAATAGTTGTTAATCGATACACACTTCAATACACAAAATCACCAAACTGAGCCAAACATATTTGAAAGAAAATTATCATACACAAAAAAAGTAACAACAAACGCGTTTTATCAACAGCCTTTCCAAAACAAGCGAGGAAAGCGCTATCCCACGCTATCAAGATAAAACCGTTCCTGGAACGTGCACTTCACTAGACTATCATATCGTTGGAATGTCATAAAAAGAACTATAGTATTCCACATTTTACCATTTCTACTGTGAATGGACCTTGATAAAATTTGACAACAAAGTTTTGCATTCTTAAACCACAGAATACACCATCCCAAGAAGAAACGAAGCTTGTGCTATTTTACAATTCATTTTCTGAGTGCGCATGTCTGACAAACGCCATTTTAAGCCTGTTATCTGTCAATGACAAGTGATTTTATTGTTTACCAAAAAATTTTCTTTGTTGTTAGGTTTTTATCCTTTTCGATTATTTACATATTTTTTTGTGTTTTAGACGATAAAATTTGTTTACAGAATTACATTTATTAGTTATGGAGCCAAAAACTTGTGCAATTCGTGATGTCATTCAAGTGATGGATGATAATAATCGAAAAACAGATATCAGTACCTTTTCTCTGGGTGTAAAGTTTAATTAAGAGTTTAGTGAAGTGTAACTTTTAAATGAATGAATAATATAAATTTTATATTCAAGCACCATAATTATTGTGATTTTTTTCATCATTTACTCGTATTCTTTCTATTTTAAACTGATATTATGAATATTTAATCTATTATTATTGTATTGGTTTTCAGACTCACCCTATCCTACATATAGTGGCCACATAAAAACATACTTTTACATATAATTTCGATAACAATATAGAAAATAAGAATCATTTGGTTGAACAATAGCTCATTATTTTCAATAATGGATGGTACCTACTCCAAAGACAGAAGCTTGAACTTATATTTATATATTGTTCACAATATCTGTTCAGCTTTTGAATCGACTCAAACAATTCATACATTGAGTTGAACAATTAAAACGTTGTCGAAACAAGTTATAAAAATAAACAATTATTATTCGAAATTCTTTGATTTAACTTTTTTGCGTGTAGTTAACATTCAATTTACATTTTTTGAACAAATTTCTCAATGTAACTTGATTCGTTATCTGTCAACGTCAGTTTGAAGATCACGAAATTTTGCCCCTAAAACATCAAAGGATTTACGCCGGCTTTCGTTTCTTGTTTGGCTGGTGTATTCTGTGATATTATTGATTGTCTAATTGTCAAATTTTTTCGTTGTGTCAGATAGGGACCAAAAATTGTTTAATAATAATAATAATATATATTGCTCTTTGGTGTTTAAGAACTAATTCATCCCAGACAACGGTAGCTGGATCGCTGCCGAAAATGTCGTTATTGAAAAATAAAGAGCATGATATTGTAATTTGATTCCCAAAAAATGGGGAACAAGAAAAAAAGTAAAGCCACAAGGAACATACAGTAGATACCAATAAGCTTCAGTTTGCCGAAGGACCGCTCACAGCTTGCAATTGAAACAGCAATGCGATGAAATAGAAGATCTAAATAAGTGTCCGGCTACTGAGCAGCACTTTCCACTATCCGATTTCTGTACACAACTCGTGACCATTGATGTCAGTATCGTGGAAATTTCGAACATCAAAGCAATAATTTTGATCAAGTGTATTCACATTTGTCTTAGTGAGAAGAGTATTCATGTCTAGTAAAAATCCAAATCTGGTGTTCAGCTTCCATCTAGCATCTAGCATTTGGAATATATCAGTTACATCGAAATTGAATTGAATAATTTGTTTGAATACTGATTTTGGCGCCCACCAACGCTCAGATTGCGCGCATAATACGCCAGTGTATGTAGAATTCAATCTTGCACTAGATTTCCAGTCCAATAACACTTACTTAGTATAAAATCACGAAATGCTGACAGATACTGGTGGAGCTTCAGGCGCCATGTTTAAAAAACATATTTGGTATCGGCCAGCTCAGGAACTTCACACTTTACGACAAAAGTAATTGGGACCATTTTTGTGGACAATGAAATTTCGCACCTGTTTTCTGTGAACTTTTATCGTTCAACTTACTGCTTACGATTTATGACCCATTCAATTAAGCGATTGTAGCCAAGGAATGCATCCAAGAACATGTCATCCATAAGTTAATTGCTTTTTTTTCCTGGAGCCGTCCCTTCGCCGGTACCGCCTCAGCCTCCTGGGCTTATTGTGGATACTCCTAGTGTTCTGACTATGACCTATTCAGCCATTCCGTTCCCTGTATTAGCTCATAAAGGTTCTTTGCTGGTTGGTTGTAGGAGTCTTCTGGAGTCATTTGGGGTCTACCATACAGTTTCTGCCTTCTGTGGTCCAGCGACTCACAGTTGCATAGTATATGCAGAGCTGTTTCGGTATCCTTTTTGCATATTCTGGAGGTACAGCCCTATTTTGTTTAGGTGCTCCTTTGTGGGAAAATATCCTGTAAGTAGCCCTGTTATGGTGCGTAGTTTGTTCCTGCTCATTGAGAGCAGTTCTTTCGCCACTTTTTCTGATAGTTCTTTTATGGATTTCTTCCCATGTATTTGCCTGGTCGTGTTCTTCCAGTATTTATTGTGTTGTTCCTTCAACCACCCTTTTAACCATGACCTCGTTAAGCGTCTGGGGATGCCCACAGCAGGTTCGGGTCCGCTCATCTGAGTTGACGATCCTACTCTTGCGAGTTTGTCAGCTTTTTCATTGCCTGCGATTTCTTTATGACCTGGGACTTACTCCAGTGTTACACTGTTCCGAGTCGCCAGTCTTTTAAGTTCTTCGCTGCATTCCTATACTAGCCAAGATGTCACCCTATAGCTCTGAAGTGCTTTAAGGGCGACTTGACTGTCACTGTAGATCCTGATCTGCCTGTTGTTGTAGGCTCTCATATTATTAGCCATTGCACATGCAAGTATTGCATAGACCTCTGCTTGAAATACAAAAGCGTATTTGCCAAGCGAGACGATCCCTTCATATTTGCTCGTCTTGCTGTATATGCCCGCTCCGGTGCCGAGTTCATTTTTTGATCCGTCTGTATACCAGATCAGTTCATTCGCTCTACTAAGTGGTGGTGCGTTCTCTTCCTCAAGCTCCTTTCGATCTTTGATGACAATCTTGAAGTTCTTGCGAAAGATATATTTGGTGGTCATGTGGTCTGTTGGCATTTTGAAAATGTCATCATCCACATGCCTTATCTCTGTGTGTCCTCTCCCATGTGCCACGTCATGGTCTGATGGTTTTTCCAGTCGGGTTAGTGCTGCCCTTGCTTCGCACATTATGACACAATGTAGCGGAGGAAGGTCTAGCATTGTCTCCTGAGCCGCTGTAGGAGTGGTCCTCATTGCCCCTGTAATGCCAATGCATGCAAATCTTTGGGCCTTGCTTAGTTTTAGCATAGCAGAGTATTGTCTGATATTTGGCCACCATACCAGAGATGCATATGTGATCCTGGGAATGATAACCATTTTGTACAGCCAGTGTACCATGCTGGGTCTAAGTCCCCATTTAGTGCCGTAAGTGGGTCTGGCAACCATGAAGGCTACCTCTGCTTTCTTGATCACGTGCTGGAGGTGTCGGTTCCAAGTCAAGCCTGGGTCTAGGATAACCCCAAGATATTTTACTTCATTCGACAATCTTATTGGTTCACCTTGAAGCGTCAGAGGGCCAAGTCCTCCCCTTTTCCTTCTTCTGGTGAACGCAATTATCTGTCTTTCGAAGGACTAATACATAGCCCTTCTTTTACAGTCCAACCTGTTTCTACATTCAAAGCCATCTGGAGTCTGTCTCTGGTTGTACTGTTGAATTTACCTTGGGAATTACCAGGTCGTCTGCATATCCTATGGTGTTAAATCCGTCTTTGTTGGGTTCTGATGAGCCCGTCCATGACCAGGTTCCACAGCAGCGGGGATAGTACTCCCCCCTGCGGACAACCCCTGGTTGCACGTACGGCCATTGTCTCCCCCATCAGAGTTGATTATATGAGCCTGCTTCTGAGCATGCAGTCTATCCACCTGCAGCTCCTGGCATCGATCCCAGAATTCCTCGTCGCCTTAGCTATAGATTCATATGAGGTGTTGTCAAAAGCTCCTTCTATATCAAGAAAGGCTGCGAGCAATACCTCTTTGTTTTCCAACACGTATTCAGCCCTTTCTATGAGTTGATGTAATGATTTTATAATTCTTGGAATGGAATAGATATTTGTGTTCTTGTTAAATTGGGAAAATTGATTGATGTAAAATAGTTTATTGAATTTCATGACATAATAATAATATGTTGTTATGACAACATTGAAACATGGCCGGTTTTAATTAAATTCATTAAAAATAAATAACCAAGATTAAAAATAGAAAATTAAACAATGATGTTTCGGTTGATTTCCCCTCTCTGTATGCATATTGATCTCGGTGTATTGGTCTTGTAGCCAGTATACCGTCTCTGATATGTCTGTCGAGAAGTTTTTCAAGAGTCTTCAGCAAAAATGACATTAGACTGATTGGTCTCCGAGCTTTAGCCGTGTCCTGTCCAGATTTTTCAGGTTTTGGTATAAATGTAGGTCTGATGCGTTGCCAGGTTCTTGGAATATCCCTAGAGCTAGGCTAGCTCTGAGCAATTCACTTACCCTTTAGTGCAGTGTATTGCCCACTTTTTGGAGTAGGATAGGATAAATCCCGTCTGGTCCCGGTGATTTATATGGTTTGAAGCTGTTAATAGCCCATTTTGTTTTTTTCCCGCATCTACCACTGCCTTCGCTGTTCGCCAGTCTATCCTGGATGCCCTATCATTGCTCTTACTCCGTGACAACTTTTCAACGTCATCTGTAGCGTCGATAAGCGAGTTTGGGTCTTGAGAAATAGCCTTATTCCATTCGTTTTTCACATTAAACTCGATGGTGAAAATGGCGTCAAAAAGCCTACATATGTCATGGGCTACTGGTCAATTAGGTAATTCTTTCGTGTCTACTTAATGTTGATTCAATTTTTGGTAGACGTATGTTAAATGCTGGTAGTTAAAAATTCGAATTCAGTAAGTACATTCTAGTTTCATTTGTTCCCATATTATTTCTATTTATCTATTGATTTTATAACATGTACTTGAAAAATGGTGAAATGACCAATATGTATTTTGTGTATGGTTTCGTAAATGGTTATTCTCTAGAAACTAGACGTCTTTGTGCTGAAAAACAAAACCTGTGACGCCTCATCGGATAATGGAAGTCCACAAATAAATTTAAGCAGCACTGGTCATTTCCGGTTATAAATGAGAGTCTAGAGATAGATATTTTAGATGGAATTGATCAACACCCAGGAGCAAGCATTAGGAAAGTTGCTAACATCCAAATATAAGCCACATATCTCTAGGGTGATTTTTAAGAGATTGGCAATTGTGGAATCCGTTTCGGTTGAGAATGGGCCAACTACGTCACAGCAGCATACGTGAAAGTGACGTCAAAGTGTTGGATATGTTGGAAATTTGACGCTGGACGTTTAAATCATCGGTGTAACGATTTTAATGTTATTGGGTATCAGGGATATAGAAGTGAAATTTCAAATTAATTTGATTAATATGTTTCAACTTTTGGAAAATCAGCTACTTTTTTTCATTGGGCCAGCTCCACATTGAAATAGTTAGTTGAGAGCCTTCTCATGTATTACTGCAGCTACTTCCTTGTGAATTACCAGAGATTTGAAATGCAAAATTTTAAGGCGCTTCTTTAAATGACTGATAATCCGAATCTTGTATAATTGTAAATCCCATTTACACGTAAAACTTTTCCGTTTTTTTTCTAAACCTCAAAGTCGCTAATGACCTCCATAGATATTAATAAGTAAATAAAAATCAATATGCTGGATACTTGAGAGAGACTCAATTTACCCATCATTGTATATTTAATAAAAACAGTAATTAATTAGGATATTTCCAATATACTGCATATCAATATTCAGGTGAGTACATGAATGAATTATCAAAAATATTAATGTGGATGAAACAAAGGAAATAGTAGAGGTAAATAAATTCATTTGTTGCGGTCATTTTAAAAACAATTTCAATTTAGGAGAAATTATAAATTATGCAGAGAATTTAATGAGCTATAATTTAATAGAAATCTGAAAAGTGTATAGTTGCTTTGCAATATCTGTCATCAACGCTGTTACCTGTTACTTATTTATTATTTCAAAAAGTAGAGGATTGAAGAAAGCAGTGTAAAGATCGAGGTTAATTGGAGTATTTTTTGTCATTTTGCTACAATGTAACGGCACGAATTGTTCTTAAAATAGTTTTCATGGAGATATTTCTTAAATAAATCTTTCTTCACTTCAAGGTTCTCAATAAATTTAGGTGTGAACGTATTTCTTGTTTTTGGATTGAAGACTAACCAAATCAAAATAATAACAGTCATCTAATATAATAAATTGTAAAAAAATCTTATTCCACTTAATAGTTATTCAGTCTTTGGATCTATCAATAGGTCATACAGAAACACAACACTAACGACTTCAGCGTAGGTTTTCAAAGCTTTTACCAATTATATTTGATAAATATATGCGAGAAAGTTACGAAAAACCAAAGAACACCACACCACAAGGAGGCTACAAGCAGCAAATAGTGCAACAGAACATTAGATTATGAGCCCATGGGAAAAATAGTGTCGCGATTTGAAACAGCAGCAAACCCATTCAGAACGATAGTTTATCATGCCACCATCAGTTCCAGCATTATGGCGTAAGTACATTTTATCTGGTGCATAACAACGCAGTGGAAAATTTAACATTTTATTTTTCTACGACCGTGCGTTTTAACCCACTTTTCTGCACGCATTTTAGTTTTGAAAGTGTCACTTTACCGCACTAGTGCGGGAAAGTTAATAATGCAAATTTTGACCTTATTAGATAGTTTTTTACTTCCGAAATTATAACTATTGTTACAACAGGTAAATAAATAGTCCATCAAATGGAATCTACATCTTTTCTAGCTTTTTATTGCATTTTTGATTCCTTGAAAATAAAAAATAATGAAGATATTTAGATATAACCCTGTACATTCTTTAAAGTAGGTCACAAAACAACTATCAAACCACCCGGGTTTGATAAAAGAAAAATATATCAAATAATATTCTCTCATCTACAAATGTCTTAAAACCGTTGCCGTCCTCTACTTTCCAGTTAACAACAAATAACTCCACTGGACCGGCAATTTTGAGTAATTTACAGAATGCAACAAATTGTGTTTTTAATATTAATATTTTTAATAATGATAATTCATTATAAAAATAATAGTTTTTGGTTAAAGTCTTGTATATGTATGTTGAAATAAAATAACTTTTGAACAATGGATTGGTATACTTTTCTGTATATACGGTCGTAGAAAAAATAATGTTCCTAGCTCATGCGTAAAGTGTCTTTCCCGCCCTTGACCGCTTGCCCGAACTCCGCTCCGCGTCGTTCGGGTCAACTGCAGTCGCGTGCGGGAAAGTATCACTTTCCGCACTTGTTACGAAAAAAACTTCTTTCACCTCCTGAAAATATGATGAAACTGTAAGCCGTTTGTTATATTTGATAGTAGAACCATAGGAGATAGGTCGAGACTCTATGCCGTTCAAAAATAATCGTGAGGAAAATTTTTGAAAGCTCTCATTTTTACCCCCTGAAAACGAGATATGAAACCGTACGCCGTTTGTTACATTTGATAGTAGAATCATGAGGGATCGGTCCAGACTCAATGACGTTCAAAAATAATCGTTCGGAAAATCTAGAAAATCTACCCTTTAAAAAGGTGATTTGAAGTTGTGTGAAAAGCCGTGGGAAATTTCTTATTGTCCAAGATTTTTCTATTCAAAGAATATCATCTGAAAATTTACGGCATTTGTTCTACTGGATTTTGAGTAGGAAAATTTTGGAAAATAAAAAGTTTCACAAGGCTTTTCACAAAACTTTTTTTGTACGGCACTACTGTCAAATAGTTATTTATGTGTTGTATGATCTACAGAGACAAATAATGCCGTACAGGTTCAAATAATCTTTTTAGAAGGTAGGAAATAAGAGTTTTCAAAAATTTTCCTAGATTCTCCGAACTATTATTTTTGAACGTCATAGAGCCTGAACCGATCTCCAATGATTCTACTATCAAATGTAACAAACGGCGTAAAGTTTTATATCTCGGTTTCAGGGAGTGAAAATGAGAGCTTTCAAAACTTTTCCTGGATTTTCCTCACGATTATTTTTGAACGGTATAGAGTCTCGACCGATCTCTACTATCAAATGTAACAAACGGCGTACAGTTTCATCACATTTTTATGGAGTAGAAAATAAAATTCTCAGTTTTCCACTGCGCTTTTCTGCACAAGAGAAAATGTACGCCATAGTGCTGGAACTGATGGTGGCATGATAAAGTATCGTTCTGAATGGGTTTGCTGCTGTTTCAAATCGCGACACTTTTTTCCCCATGGGCTCATAGTCAACAGGAGAAATGAAAAAGAACGGGGGAAATACCCAAGCCGAATTCTTAAAAGGAGAAGACACAGGAAAACATAGAAGTCGACGTGAAAGATATTCCATGGACGGGTGAGGCAAAATGCCTATTAAGTGATATTAAACCAATGCCTCACATTTAACGAAAATTTGAACGCAGTGAATGCAAAAAATAAGCAATCACAGGAATTCAGGCGGCTTGGTTAGGGATCAAGACTTTCTGATGAGAAGGCAACGGAGGGAGTTTTAACGTATCGCCATTTACTCCCACAGGTGTTCAAGTTTTTGTAGAATTTCCGTATGGAGCTGTAAAGTGCAGTCACAGAAATATTCCGGATAAGAAGCATACCTCTTACCAAACATCTGTAATGCTGGTTGCTGACAACAACCTTTGAAGTTAAATCGTGCGAAATAGCTTATGGTAATAATAGCTGGAATTCTGTCTGTTAAACCAGATATTCTGTAGATTGATATTCCTACTTACCATTTGTCCTAAGATATTCATTGAGTGACACACCCACGAGTGTATTATCGACATTTCTAGTCAAAAAGAAAGACCAAAAAAAAAATTGAAGTGTTGCAATAGAAGAGGACGGAATTTAAAAAAAAGAGCTGGATAGCCAGTAGCGTGGTGTCAGAGGTTCGTGAACTTTCATTGTACTTATCATATCATTTAAATACTTAGTATTTCAGATTAAAGACCTTTTCTGCGATTCTCCACTAAATTCTCTACATGAAAGGAACCTACCTACTCTTTGTTGAAAACTCCAATTTCACGATTTTCAACTTTCAATTGCTATAAGATACTTTTCCCACGATCACTACCCAAAGTAGACTTTTGCACACTCAAATCTAACCGCAAAGTTGATGTTTTCCGCGATCTGTCATAATTGACATTATTTACGCTCTAAAGCGTACTTTTCCGCTCGCCTGTTTTCATTTACAATAAACTAAAGAAAGGTAGTAAATAATAGAGGTGTATATTTTATATGTTTAATTTTATTGAATTTATGAAATAATTTAAACCTCATACATTGATATTATTTCGATTCAATACTACAGTGAAGGATTTACATAGTTTACGTAGTAGAAATATAACAGTCAGAAGGTAGGCAATGCTTTATACACCTAGATGCAACAGTGATTGCATATTTAAGTACCTACCTACTATTTTGTGTAGACTATGGAATTAATGAAACGTCATTATTTCATTTTTAGTTTATAAAAAAGTTGTCTGTTTATAAATAGCTATTTGAAAAATGAATAGAGACAGTGAATTTTCAAGCACACCTCCAGATATAGCAGATTTTGCTAAAAATATTACTCTTAATCTTCTGCCAACTAAATCCAGAGGTAAATACGAAAAACAATACAATATTTTCATGGATTGGTGCCGCTCAAAGAAAATTAAAACATATTCGGAGAATGTATTGCTGACTTATTTTGGCGAAAAATCCAAAACTCAAAAATCTTCAACCTTGTGGTCACAATATTCGATGCTTCGAAGCACTTTGCAAGTAAAAAATGATATTAACATCAGTAAATACACTGAACTGATTGCATTTTTGAAGTTAGAAGCAGTGGGTTATAAAGCAAAGAAGTCACAAACATTCTCAATAAATAAAAATAATAAGTAATTGTTACATGTTTTCAACATCACATTCTAATAAAGTGTACTTTTCATGTTTTTTTTAATTATTTGTTTGAAAATAAGGTGATCGTAGAAAAAATCTTGTGTGCAATTCGAGCAGAAAGTGCGTTGCCGCTTTCGGCAGATTGCCCGCGCTCCGCTATGCGTCGCGCGGGCAACTCTCTGCCTCAAGCGGCAAAGTATCACTTTCCGCTCTTAATACACAAATAGCTATTCTCACATCCAATAGTAGTTCACCTAGCTAGTGCGGAAAAGTCACTTCACGCATTTGTTAGGTACGCTATTTTTTCTACTAGCATGCGTATTTGGATACGTTTTTTCCATTTAAATGATATTAGTCCTAAGCGAAGATCTAACTCTTTCCAAGTAGTTTTTATTATAAGTTTTAGTTTCCCCTTCGTATAGCTGTCAAATAAACTTGTTTGTTTTAATATTTTTCATGCGGCATAATTCATTAGAATACATTAAGAATACTGTGCTGGAAGCGGGACCGGTGCATCCACTATCCATTTTCCGTTCATTTTGCGCTCATCATTCGTTAGCTTGCAGTGTGGAATGTGGCAACGCCCAATCGTACGTTAAAAAGATACATAATATTTCAGTAAAATTAAATGTCCGATGAACTAGTAGCCTATTATTTTAATCCAAACATCAATTTCAAATGATACGTTTTTGCCAAAATATCGTAAGCCACAAAAGTGAAAATGTTGAGGAGGACTAGATTTTTGTCCTAGCAAGGATTTTTGAAGTATCAAGACGAAACAATAATTTATAACTATTGTGGCACTTGTTTAAATTGATTTAAAAAGTTTTATATCACTATAAACTTTATTTCAATAAAAATAGGTTATTCTTTATCGGAAGCATCTTCCTCGTCAGTTTCGGCCAATTCATCTCTTACAGAAGATTTGCACTGGAGACTAAAGTATTCTTCATGATATCTCGTAGGTATTATATTTTGCTTACATAAGTTTTCTAACCACATATTTACCATAAAACAAATGATTGAGAAGTTTCATAATAGCAATATGTATGTAGCATTCATAGATTTGGAAAAAGCTTTCGACAGTATCTCAAGGAAGACGGTATGGAACAGTTTAAGAAACAGAGGAGTCAACGAAGAACTAAGGAGCAGCATAGCCTGCTTATACCAATGCACCAGAAACTACATAAGAACAAATAATGCCGAATCTGAGCAGTTTCTAACTAGGGAAGGTTTAAGACAGGGAGGAGTTCTAAGCACCACCTTATTTAACCTTATACTAGACGATGTAATGAAGGAAGTTAAATCAAAAGCAAAGAAACTTCTGGTGGGCTACAGAAATCTGGAACCAACCTACATAACAGAAAGTGCCTTCGCAGACGATCTAATGATATGTGCCAAGAATCAAACGGACCTGCAAAACAATTTAAATCTATGGTATGAAGCACTGAAGAAATACAACCTAAAAATTAATGCGAATAAAACAAAAATAATGATGATCGGTAGAAACGAAGTCCAAACAGTTGTTAGTTTAAGCGATAAAGAATTAGAACAAACGGATAACTTCAAGTAGGTATCTAGGTGTCTTGATAAACAAAGACGGGAAGAACGAAGCGGAAATTAACAACAGGATAGAAAGCGCAACCAAGTTGTACTATTCATTAAGTAACACGCTTGTGAGAAAGAAAGAAGTGTCGACGAAAACAAAGCTGATAGTCTACAAAACCATATTCAAACCGATCCTAATCTATGGTTGTGAAAGCTGGGTACTCACGGAACAACAGAAGAGCAAAATACAAACCATAGAAATGAAATTTCTAAGGGGCATAAAGGGCATCACGAAAAAAGACCGAGTGAGAAATGACGTTATTAGAAAGGAATTGGAGGTCGAGCCGATCATAAACAGTATAGAACGACAACAACTGAAGTGGTTTGGACATATGGTAAGAATGGACAACTCGAGACAAGTCAAGTTGATATGGCAAACCAAACCAAAAAATAGAAGATCTAGAGGCAGGCCTAGAAGGAAATGGGATGATGTAATAGCTGGTATCCTGGGAAAAAGTAACAAGAGCTGGAAGGAAGGGAAAGAACTTGCACGAAATAGAAGAAACTGGGCGAAATTTGTGTATAAAAACGAATGAAATACTTAAGTACAAACCTTGTATGGACAAAACACCTTAACACCTTCGGGTATATTAAGGTTTATGATTATGATGATGATGAAGTTTTCTAAATCTATTTTCTTTGGTGTGGAAATGGGCAACTTATGACGATAATTTTTTTCCGATAGGACGTCAAACTCTAGATCTTTTTTTTTGTTTTTGTGTTCTTTGACCAGGAAATATCGAATAAAATTGATTTGACTGACAGTTGAAAATTATTAGATTACCTTGGTTTTTAGACTGCATTACGTTCATAACTGTATCATCCGCATATGAATAACTAACTTGGAAATGTGATTTTCCTTTTGAAAAAAAAGCCTGCTTGACTTGATTAATTTTGAAAGTTTGACCATCAGATGTTTTTGTGTTTGATGGAATAAATTCATCGCCGTACCTCTTCCAGTTCTGGAAATCTGTAAAACTCAGTGGAACCACTTCAAAAGGCTTAGGATTGACTCTAGAATTTGCAAGCATCGTAGCTCATTCGGAAGGAGCCCTGATTATTCTTTTCCTAACGTATCTCTCAATAATTGTAGCGTGGACCGAGTCCACGGGCATATAAGTATGTCCGGGAGTAAGAAAACAATTTTAATTGTTTCAATACACTTCGACAGTGTCAAAAATTTTTGGAGCATCGAAAACATGGCCCTATTCCGGTTTTGTCCAGAACAGCTATCGCAATACAGAATAACATTTTGAATAGTACTTCTTAAATCAACTGATGTTAAATATTTAAATATAACTGAACATATTTCACTACATCCTCTATAACCATCCGACTCGCACCAAATAAAACAAGTTCCATTCCTGGTATTGCTCTCATAAATCTCCATGAGGGGTGTTAAGGACCTTCTGAAGATCAAAACTGGCACAAATGTAGGAATCGTCTGAAAGTTGTTTTTTTCTGATCTGATAAAAATAACTGTTTGCTTTGTTCTTTCATTTCTAAATGCTTGTCGAATACTTCCTTAGTGGTCTCTGTATCTTGGAAATCTACATCTTTTCGTCCTTCACATATGCGGCATTTATCTTTTTTTGGTTGATGAAATCCCAAATTAAAGTCTTCCGAGAATATTTCTCTGAAGACCTTCAACGACACTTTTATTCCATCTGCACCATCATTTTTCAAATCCTTTAAGAATATTCTGTACAGAAAAATCACGTTCCTTAGTTCACTTGGAATATATTTGCGGGCGGTTTTGTTCCGGCAATAATGGGACAAAACGGCCGGTAGCTTTTTGATAAAGTTGTGAATTAACTCTTTAACTGAATCAGTTGTTTTGTTATGAGGTACGTGCCTTTCTCTGCAATCTGGCTTAGCAGATTTCTCTATGGCATTTGATACTGAATATCTTAAAGTCATTTGTGATATATTTAAAGTTTTCAATAAAAACTGTTGACATACCTCAAAAGAAATATCATTCCATGAAATAAAATATTTAAACGAATTTTGTCTTCTGCTTTCTGATGCATTTTGTATTCTTCTCCGTATGGGCACAGACTGAACACAAGAAAGTAACCAGTTACGTTGCCGCTCATAGCTACCCAATCCCCAGTAAAATTCGTGTATGTTTTGCCTGTCGACTTGTGTGAAGTGTTCTGCACATTTATTTTGACACCTTGCTTTACAAGGAATACTTTGTACAGCTTTATTTTTACCTAACACATTTAGGTATTTTCTCACAGCCTTTTGGTTTGGTTTTTTCCTTTTTCTTAGGCCACTGTCTCCTACGATCTCGTCTTCAATATCACTTGGACCATCACTGTTTTCTTGACTCTCATCGCTGGGATTTTCAAAAAACGATAGATCTGACTTGAATCTTGTGAACAAGATTTTGCTCTTTGAGGAAACCGAAGGTGTTCTTACCGGTAAATCTTCTTCAGAAGAGCTGTCATAATCTACAAGTTTTGGAATATGAATTGCTTGAAGATTTACAGTTTCAATTTCAGTTAAATTTTCCAACTCGACGTTTTCAGAACTGGAAGTAGGGACGGATTCAACCATATCAAAAGGCATATTGATTATATCATCTTCGCTGAAAAGTTCTTCATTTAACTGCTCATGCGAAACCGTATCATTAGTATTTATTGTTATAACATCAATCAAATTGTATTTTACTGAAGAATCATCACAAGACGTTTCAACTGTTGACTTTTTAAGTGCGGCTTGTAAAATTTTGATAGAACGGGAAGACATTTTACCTAAAATAACAACTTAGTTTTTTTATTCAAATTCACTCTTCCTGAAGTTATATTTAGTATAATAGTCTTGAGTTAGAGAACAATCAAAATGGGCAAACATTCATAATATTACATTTAGAATCAAAAGTCCCGCGTTGAAATTTACAAACACCATACCAGCTTTGAATGAGTTTTAGGTTAGAATAATATAGGTACTGAACTTGTCTAAGAAAGGTAAAACGAACAAGCTATGGCTGAGAAGTGGTTATTTATCATTGGTATGATTCAATTGAGTAGTGAAAACAGTAATAAATTAATAATAAAGCCCAATTTTATTTAATAAAGACGAAAAAATGACTTACGTTACAACTGTACTGCTACAAACTCTCATGTCAAACTAACGTAAATAACAATTACTAGTAACGTAAGCCACATCTCGTGATGTCAGTTACGCTATTTTTGAAGGCGTCACAGTGAAAAGTGCTGCTGGTTACGATATTTCTGTCGACGTTAAAAAATATTTTCACACATACGATAAATTGAAAATAGGTTTTGGATAGAACAATGATTATTGTCACTTACGATATATTGGCAGATGATACATTAACATAAGACACTTACATTGGCCAGAAAATCGTAATTTTGACTAAAATGAGGCTTACGATAATTTGGCGGAAACGTATCGACTGATATTTTATCATGACGGAGTCTTGGTTATCATCAGACCAAAGTAAGTTTTATGTTTCAATGAAATTTATCTTCAGCTAAGGCATAACTTTGTTTTGCCAACCTAATATCGCTTTGATGTTGCGTGACACGAATATTGAGCACTCTCGATATCTGACCATAGTACACTCTATCACAGTTTTCACAAGGTAACTTTATGCAACTCTCAATTGTTTTTTTAAAATGTTATTTTCAGCTTCCAATTTTAAAAAATATTTTCCACCGATTATGTTATTAATGTTACTTCCATTTTGAAAAACATTATTGATTTTAGTCGGGATGTCTTGTGAAAAATTATGACATATTCAATTCTTTCTAACAATGAATTTTTATTTTGTTGTTGAATATCTCCATTGGATGTTCGCGATCCTTGTCTCCCAGTATTTCTGAACATCTGATTAATTTACATTCATAATTTTTTGGATTTATCACAATAAACACATGAGTTTTACATATTATCAGGTTTTCATTGTCTGTTGTAGGTTGTAGCGAGTTTTGTTATCAGATGATTTTATTTTTCGTGTGTTAATTATAGCAATCAATTTGGAAACGATAACATTTTAAAATTAAGAATAGAGAGTTGTAACTTTCGCTTGCAGGAAGAGGCAGGGATTACGTTTTCAAGTCAAAAAGCACAATTCATAATTCAAATTAGACGTATTTGGGAAGTTATATTAATATTGTTACGCGAGCTGCTACATTAATGTGCTCAATTAGTGCCCCCAGTGAAATTCCCATATGATACGACTATGGCTCCTCCGCCTTATGCCCGAGAATAATCTGGAATACGTAACATCTAGAAAAACCCAGCGCATCCACCAGAACTTCGAGAGTTTTCTAGAACTACAAGACGTGCGAGTATAAATAGGCGACGAGCATCGCAGCGAGTTAGTTAGTCAGTTAGTGTTGATACTGAAAGAAAGAAATCGCGCCTCGATAAAGTGTTTATTAAGTGACTCTCCTATAAATTATAGTTAGTGTCTGTTCAGTGTATTATATAAATTATTAAATAAGGACTGTATTTGAATATAAATCTGTAAATATAAATTAATTGTAAATATGAATTAGAATAAACGTTACAATATGTACAGTAGCCGAAAATTAGCTAATTCCATTTGGCTTTTCTTGTATAGTAACTTCAGTCCTATCAGTAATCGTCTTGTCACACACCACATTTTGTCAGTAACTTGTATGAAAATTGCGGGATTCAACTTCTTGACTAAAAGCGAAAATAATAACTATCGAAAATTTAGTAATGCGATGGGAATATCCGAAGACATAATTAAATGATTACCTTTTTGAAACCATAATGTAGCTCCTTTAGCAATGATATGTTTTCGCTTCTGATAACTTATTGAATTACTCGCACTTTCAAACATTTATGACCTACAATAGAAACCATAGTTTTCTGAATAATTCCAAGAATAATAATTTCTACGCTCATAAAACTTTAGCTTTTCAAAGAAAGTCGTTACGGAATCAAGCAACAAGAAGGAATGAGATCCAAATATCATTACCAGACTTGGAAAGAATGCCATTCAATGGTACACAGACGGCCCAAAAGCAATAGAAGGAACTGGGATAGGAGTGCTCGTGCCAGGAACCAAACACTCTGAAAGCTTGAGAAAAACCCCAAGTATATTCCAAGCGGAAATCCTCGCCATAAGAAAGTGCGCCCAGTTCAATATTGATAAAGGATACAGAAGACAAAGGATTATCCTAATGTCTGATTGTCAAGCAGCCACTAAAGCACTGAGCTCTTGTGTAATCAGTTCCAAAATGGTGTGGGAATGCCTAGACAAACTCAATGAGCTAGGCGAGAACAATATAGTAACCTTACTATGGATTCCAGGACACACTGGAATAGAAGGAAATGAAATATCAGATGAACTAGCGAAGAGGGGGACAGACATACCTTTCTGGGGGCCTGAACCCTTTTGCGGAATCAGCCCCAATGTAATATTGGAAGAAATAGGTAAAGCTAAGAAAAAGAGAAGATCCGACCATTGGAAATATCTAGTAGGGCTTACACAATCAAAAACTCTTCTGGGTGACTACAACCTGTTGAGATTAAATGAATACATAAGTTAAAGTAAAAATGCGCTGAGAGTTTTGACAGGGATCCCGACGGATCATTGTCGCCTGAATGGGCACCTTAAAAGCTCAAAATAGTGAAGGAAGAAGGATACAGATTTGGTAGCATGGAAGAAAAAACCTCCATCCACATACTTTCCAACTGCACAGCACTTCATAATCCTAGAGTACAGCACCTGGGAGATTACTGGATAGAAGAGGAATATTTATCTAAGTTAAAGCCTACAGACATCCTAAAATTCCTCCGGGAAATAGGACTAAAGGAACTACCAGTTTCTGAGACTTTCCTCAGAAACTGAGTAGAAGTGAAGGGGCACAAGAGATCTTTTAGGTCCCAGTGAATGTCACCACAAAACAGTCTAGCCTATAGAAGTGAAAGTTTATAAAATGACCTTGAATACAAAAATGAGGTTTCAAACCCATCCACCTGAAGCGCTAGTTGCAATTGAGTTGTCGAAACAGGCCTGGCAGCTAAGGGCTTTAGCACGAGAAGAAGAAAAGACTTTAAAATTAATTAAAGCTTTTTCCTCTTATTCTTTTGGGAATCAAACCACAATAATGTTTTTTATTTTTTATTTTGACGTTTTGGTGGCGTTCCAGCTACCGTTGTCAAGATTAACTAGTAATAAAATTAATAAAATAATTTTTGGTCCCTATCTGACACAACGAAAAAATATGACAACTAGAGAAAAAAGAATAAGTAATGCCACAAGGAACTTACAGGAGATATTCATTAAAGCTGTCATATAGTTGTCACAATTGTCTTTTATAGATTGTTTCCTTTTGCCATTTGCTGCTGTTACTTGTGTTTTGATTAGGTACTGTAAGTCTTATCAAGTGTGATAATTCATAATATTTATAATGGTTGGTGTGAAGTGTTGTGTTCCTGGGTGTACAGACATTACATCAAAACGACATAGGTTTCCCAAACATGACCCTTTGTTGTTAAATGAATGGGTTGCCTTTATTCGCAATCCAAAACTGGAGGAATTAAGTTTGCAGCAGATATTTTGAACCACAATATATTGTTATTGAAACAAAAAGGGGCCTCACTCGCAAAGCTGTTCCCACAATCCTTTCAGGATTGATCAAAAAGTGATGGGAAATACGTAATATTAGAAAAAGACGTAAGACCTATTGCCGCTACGAAAGTAACGCTTCCATAGTATTTTAAACTCTCGATTGATAGGTTGAGCTTGAGCGTAATCCAAACATCAACCAATAAAATTTTTGTAAGTCAATTTCAACCATACATACAAAACTTCAACTTAGCCTAAACTTCACTGGTGCAATCAGTGGGATTTTTTTTCCATTGCACTCAGTTCCACGCAGAACCTACCAGACTACCTACCAGAGTACCAGCCCACTCCAGTGTATGGACACTAGAATTTGCGTAGGTGCAGCATCTCCAAAAAGGAAGAGCAATTAGGTACCTATAAGCAGTCCAATTGAACATCGACCGGCACAAGCAACCACAACCACAGTGCAGTGTGTTCTAACAAAGCATGAAGGTACACTACAAGGCAAATTGAATTATTTGATTTTTCAATTTTCTCTATTCATATTTTTTGCCCTTTATTCGTGTTCATGTTAATGTCAGCTTAATAAATATTTCACATATTGTGACAATGACGACCCCAGTCAAACAGTCACTACATAGCCACTTCAGTTATCATATCAACCCACAAAATTATATTATTGGTAATAAAATTATATTGAAAAGAACTAGAGATCCAAATACCTAAGAAGCAATTTCAAATACAGGACCTTATGTAGTCAATGGAACCAAAAACACATTGAAAAATTTAATTATACTATGACTTGCTTTTGCTCGCGAAATCGCGTAGAAGTCCAAAGTTATCATGAATGTCAGTATTGCACCAAGCTTCAAGGTGATTTCAACGTTTTTTGGATGGAATCAGATTGAACTTTCAACGTGTCAACAAGAAATGTAATTTGAAGCAAAAGCAGTCGGAAGTACCTATTGATATTTATTTCGATGCAAATTGCAGCCAAAATAACTTCCTACCCCTTCCCAATCCCGTTATAAAATGACTTTCTATGAAATACGAAGAACGTCTTCTATAAATTCTGTTAAAGAATGGCGAAATTTGAATTGGATTGGACCAAGAACTCATGCTAGTCCATATTAACTTTGCCCCTGTTTTCCCCTCCGTAGGGGTGGAATTTCGGAAAATACTTTTTTATCGAATGCATACGTCATACAAAGAACACACCCTCCAAGTTTCAGGTCTCTATATTCAGCGGCTTAAGCTGTTCGTCAGTTAGTCAGGAAAAATCACATCATATGTTTCGAGGAATTAGATAATTATGATAATTCCTTTTCTCCATAAAATTAAACCCAGATCGAATGTAACATTAGCAAGGAGAAATTACCTAATGATTATTGGAACGTATTGTGATTATTCGACTGCCAAATACACTTCATCTACTTTCTTTGTACAAACCAACAATTGATATTTTCACATGGTGCCATTCACCGAAGCTACTTGATTGCCACTAGGGCAACAGAAGGGGACTCCTTTTTGGACACCCCTGCATCGATCTTCAGGGGTTACATCATCACCTGGATACGTGCAATATGCATCAGGCGGCACATTGACGTCACCGAAGGTTGTCTGTCTCTTGGGGTCCAATGCCTCGCAGTCAGACAAGACATGGGTTACAGTCTAGGTCTCTATGCCACAAAGTCTGCAGCTGAGATCTCCGCATTTCCCCATTTCATGCAGGTGATCTTTCACCGGTGCATGATCCTTTAAATAGCTTGTGATAATTCTTTGCTCATCCTATGGTTACTCAGTAGTCTTTCAGCCTGCATATACAACCTCAGCAGTTTGTCAAATATCTTATTCCATTTTTTGAACTGGTATTTGCACCTTTTTGTTCCTATGTTTCAATTTCAGTTACGTGCTGTTTTAGATATTTCTGCTTCTTATGACTGAATAAGAATTTTTCGCACTTTCAAACTGTCCTATGATGAAAACCATAGTTTTATTAATTATATCGAGTTCCTGATTCCTCCCCAGTAACACATACATGCTATGACGTGCTTTGCGAGCTGTCACTGATAAAGTTAGACAAAACTAGATAAAAATTAGTTACAATATCATGTCCGAATTACTGCTCGATTGCGGTACAGAATAGACCTCCAATCTGAAATTGTCGAGAACTTCATTGAAGTATACTCAGTATACATCATTGCAATAATATAACAATTTGTAGTTATTGAATTAAAGAACCAAGGAAAGAATTTGGACACATTGGAAATATATATTAAATTTTCCTTATCACTTTCACTAAGCAAATCATAAAATGTAGGATAATCTCTTTTATCCATCACAACATAAGTAATAAAAAAGTTATTTTCTATATCAGTCTTTCTACTGGGATTTATACTATTATTATTGTTATTTTATATGTCTCCGTCTAAATTCATCATTTTTATTGAGCTATAACATTCCTTATCCAATCCGTCGT
>CAJUYG010003246.1:0-22845 GCA_910591675.1 Galerucella calmariensis
ATTCAGTAACACCTAACACAGAACCAGAAATACTACATGTTTGTGATAAGAAGCAAGAACTGGACTTCCTCGAAGAATTAGAAATTAGAAGACACTTAACAGACCCACAATATGAAGTCCTCAATGAACAGCTGAATCTAGGAAGTTCTCCATTATTAAACTGTCTTCTTAAGTAATAATTGTAAAGATCAGCAGATATAGTTGTCCTGGTTTCCTATATCATTGCACAGTTATACTGATCTTAAATGGGACAAAGATATCCAGAATATCCCCATAGGGCTAATAATATCAAAGCTACTATTTGTAAAATCTTCTTCTTTTTTCTATTCATATATATTAAGTCAATCACTAGATAGGGCACTATTTGGACTAGCCAAATATATATCAAGTATACATCATGTCAAAAGTAACTTCTGTCATTCTGACGATGATATTTATATCGAAACAATTGTCAATTTACTTGCAATTTACACATTTTTACAAATATATTGTGGAGTCATTCAGAAACAGTTAGTTTCATTTAAAACCATATAATGAGTAGATTCCACGAAGTGAGGGTATATACAGTTAACTCAACCTGAAATTGTTGCTACCGACTCTGTCCAACGGTCATCTCAACGACAAGGAAAATGTTCACGGCAAAAACGTCAAGACGCGTTTCAGCGAAAAAAGAATAAAGAAACAGACGACAGTATTATGGCCGGAATTTTCAGCAAAGTGAAAGATTCTGGATCTACTGTGCCATTGATTTTTCAATGTATTGTCCATCAAGAGGCATTGTGCTCCAAGGTTATATCCTGGAAAGAAATAATGGATACTGTAAAATCCACTGTTAATTTTATAAGAAGAAATGGGTTCACACACCGTCAGTTCCTAAAGTTTTTGGAATATCTGGAAGCTGAACATGGTGACGTGGTTTACTACTGTGAAGTGAGGTGGCTCAGTCGAGGTGCCGTTTTGGAACGGTTTTTTGATTTGAGGAAAGAAAATGGCAACTTCATGGAGATGGAAGGAAAGCCAATGGTAGAGCTTACTAACAAACAGTGGATTATCGATCTTGGTTTTTTTGATTGATTTGACTAATGAACTGAATCAGCTCAACAAACGCTTGCAGGAAAAAAAATTGATTTGCGATATGTATTCAGATGTAAAGTCATTTGAGATGAAACTGAAACTGTTTATCAAGCATATTGATAAAAAAAAGGTTTGACCATTTTCCTAATTGCAAGAAAGCCGCGGAAGAAGCTGGAGATATTTTTGTGTGGCAAAATATTACAATGAGAAATGTGTTAACACAACTAGAAACTGAGTTTGTAAATCGATTCACCGACTTTAAAAAGAGCTCCCCTAACATGGAAATATTCCAAAACCTTTTTGCAATTGATATTAGTGAGGTACCAAGCAATTTGCAAATGAACATAGTAGATTTGCAAAGTAATAGCACACTTAAAACGGCATTTAACTGCGTCGTTCATTTTAACTACACACATAAGATGCTTGGGTCGAAAAAGACCCACATCTAAAAAAACGTCACAATACTGTTGTTGTAACTGACTTTATTTAAACTTCTCAATAATAATATTTATTTGTAATGGCCAACTGTATAAAAAAACAAAATTAGTATCAAAATTTTATTTTTTTGCTTTACAAAATAACATACCTCTATTGTACATACATTTGAATATCAACCTATTTTAACCTTGCTGCGTTGTTCGGGTCTTTTTCGACCCAAATGAAAATTGTTTCTTCAATTTTGCTTAGCGAGTTTGTCTTACGCAGCGCTGCAACAGAGTGTTCCCCACCATTTTTGTAAATAAGTGGGGGTTAAATGACTTATTCGAGATGCAAGTTCCAATGTATCACGCTAATTTTGCATTTGGGACAAAAGTGACCCAAACACAATACGTGTGCAAACTTTTATACTAAGAAAATTTTAAGGGGCAACTAGATGTATAAAACGCAAAAATGCACATGTTACTGTAAAAAACAAAGTCAGTAAATCTTAAAACCGTAAGACAAACTCGCTAAGCAAAACTGAAGAAACAATTTTCATTTGGGTCGAAAAAGACCCGAACAACGCAGGAAGGTTAAGGAAAGCACTGACTTGATACAGTTCTACGGAGGTTTGAGTTCTGAAAACTTCAAAGAATTTAAAAAGTTTGCTCATCAGATAATAACTATGTTTGGTACCTAGTACGTATTTGTGTGAGCAGAATTTTTCAATTCTCTACTACCGCAAAAATAAGAATTGTTCGCGGTTAACGGATGAACATTTAGACACGATATTGCTCGTGTCTACTACTAAAATGAAAGCAGACGTTAAGAAACTTGCAAGTCAAATGCAGCCGCAAAAATCTCACTAGTTCTTACTTTTATGTTAGTATAGTTATTCAATTAAAATAGACATGATTGTATGAATATATATGCGTTTTATTTCAAATATTAAAAATACATGCCCGAACATATAAATATAAAAATAAGTGCGGTCCTATGGAATACAAAGTGCAAACAAAAAAGTGTTGGGACTTATGGAGGATAAAATAACGGTTTTATAATGACTTCATTGGATTACGTTCAAAAATGTATTCAATAAAGGTGTTAACTAATGACTATAGTGATTGTAATGTAGTTAAAAAAGCAAAGGGGATGAAAAAATCAGCCTTGAAAGAAATAAAATTTGATGATTATCGGAAATTTTTATTTGATAAAGCTCAAGTAGAGATTAAACAAAGTTTCATAGCATCTGAAAAACACAATGTTTATACTTTCCTAAAAAAAAAATAGCGCCTAGTCCATTTGATGATAACAGTACAAGACCCAAAAAAATATTTATAATATTTAAAAACACTCAATTTGGGTCGTTAAATCATATATTATATGTTATTCACAATATGTACAGTGAATATAATGTATTGGAAATATTCGATGTACCTTTAATAAAATTCAGAGTATGCTTGCAACATTTAAAGTATTAGATAATCTGAACAGTCTTGTTTATATTATTACGTAAGTAAGTAATTATTGATGATTTAGGATGTCTGATCTACTTTTCTTTGCAATTATTTCCTTTTTTTCTTTCCGCTATATTATTGTACCTTTTGTATTGTTATTATTACCATTATTGTACTTTTTTTTTCAAATTCTTCTATGTCTATTTTTGTATTTGAGAGTTGAAGAGAAACTTGTAAAAAGGCTATGCCTGTTTGTTTCTTATATAAATAAATAAATAAACGAATGGTTAATTATATAAGTTCAGATACTCTGCCTTGGGGATTTATGATTGGGCCCTGTTAAACAAAAAGCAACCAACCCATAATCTTAAAAATCCAGAGATAATCTCGCCTATTGATCAATAATTGTTCATTCTACATTCTGCAGAAAGCTATCGAGCCTTCCCAAATATTTCAACTTTTAATAATGTATTAAAACTTATCGTTCATTAATAGGACATCTCAGATTTTGCATAAAACAACCATTCCACTTGGATTGTTGTGTGATCAATATTTTTGTATTTACATTCTAAGATTACCAACCAAGTGGGTCTTATTATGTCAATAAAGATTTTCAAATTACTTAATGCAACATATCAAGAATCACGTACCAGCAACATTAAAGCACCTAATCCTTTGGAGTGATGCATGTGGGGGGCAAAATAGGAACATAAAAATTACCCTACTGCTTAAATCTATTTTGCACATGAATCAAAACCTTCAAACCATCACTTTGAACTTTTTAATGTCAGTTCACACTTTTCTTCCCAATGACTCAGATTTTAGCGACATTGAATCTGAACTAAAAAGACATCAGCGGCTTTACACTCCAGATGACTACATTAATTTTATGAGAAGTTGTCGCAAGAAAAAACCATTTATTGTCACAAAAATGGAGACCAACGATTTCTTCAGCGTTGAAGAAATAGAAAAAAAATATAGTTAACAGGAAGTTGACAGAAGAGAAAGAAAAAATAAACTGGCTACATGACAGAACCATTAAACTAGATAAAGACGAGCCTTTTTATATTTTCCTAAAACAAAACAAATTCTCAAATACCTACCAAAAGGTCAACATCAAAAAGATTGTTCGGGGAAGGCCATTTGCTGGTGGAACACCCTATGAAGCTTTGGTACCACTATGGCCTCAAGGCAAAGCTATAGTCCAACCAAAATTAAATAACCTTAATGGAATGATTCACCTCATGATTCACTTAATTCCATCTGATGCTTTGCACTTTTATACCAATCTTGAAGGCAACAAAAGAATCATTGAGGCTTTGATATAGAACTTGATTTTGACATTGAAGATGAAAATTTGTAATTACCATATCAAAAAAATAATCCAGATGTTCTACTATTTATCTGAGTTAATGATAAATTTGTTTTTATAAGTTTTTTTAATTTCATAATTCTCTAAGTTCGAGTTTATACATAAAAATAAAAAAAAATCGAGTGTTTTTTTGTAATTTCTTGAACAGCAAAAACAAACCAAGCCACAATGTATCTAGTTTTTTTTGTGAAAATTTATATTTTTGTTTCAATTCAACAATAATAAAACTACATTACATTTTAACTATTAAATAGATAAGTTAGAGTCCTGAAAAATTTGTTCAAAAATTAAATAATTTAAAATGGGATTGAAAGCTAATTTACTCTGAATTTAAATATTGTGGGCTGGCTGCTTTTTCTTTAACAGGGCCCTATTGATACTTAGTTTGATTTCAACTATTCTATATACACTGATAAAAATCGTTAGAATGACAAATCTTCTTAATGTAAGTATATGTTTTCCCAAAATTTCTTGAATTAAAAATATCATTGCTCACTTTTAGACTTAGACAAGACAATCTGTGTTTTCATCAACAAAGCGGTTTAAAACCCAAAAGCAGACATCAAGGCGGGAAGAAAAATTAATTTGTATTCCTGTGGAAGGAACTCAACCTTGTTTTGATTGTAAAAAGATGTTTTGTTTTTGTAAGAAATCTATATCAAATCACCTCCAGAGGGTTCGAAAAGGAACATTGAGTTTTATGTGTGACGAAAATATGCACCCCAGAGACTGCTGCACATGCGCAATAATATTCATAGATAGTGTACAAATGAAGTTTCTCATTTGAATTTTTAATCCAATTTCGACCATCAAACGTGAAATTATTCACGAAATTAATAAACCTGCTAGAATTAATTTTAAGAGACGTAAAATTTCTATTAGATTAGCGCAAAAAAACATATGAGGATGAAGATGAAGTTGAAATGGAACTGTTGATGAGCTTTTATGGACTGTATACAGGAAACGGTATCCGGTAAACTATTTCCAGGAAACTATAACTTCGGGATGTTGTTATGCAAGAACTTTATGTCTCCAAAAAAAATTTGTATCCGGTAAACTACTACTCCATGAACTGTTTGTCAGGAACTTAATATAGGTATTCCACTACTGTGTTCCAGGAAACTGTGTCCAGAGAACTGTGTCCAGAGAACTTTGTCCAGAGAACTGTGTCCAGAGAACTTTGTCCAGGGAACTGTGTCCAGGAAACTTTGTCCAGGGAACTGTGCTCAGAGAACTGTGTCCAGGAAACTGTGCTACAATAATTATTTGGGTATAAGTATAAAAAATAACAAAAAAAAATTTTAGCATGAGGATATCTGTCCAGCTCAATAGTTACAATTTAAAATTGAACCTAAGGATTCATCCTGGACAAATATATGATTTGAATTGAAAAAAATATAAGGAACAATAATTTTAGACTGAAAATATCTATTATAAAACTTAGCTAGATAGGAGAAGAAATGTATAACCATGTGGCTTCCAAAATGGGTATTCATTTAGTACAAAAAAATTACTTATTGAATATTAATATTGAATTTTCAAATTCTTAAAATATGAATGTAACAAGAGAAATAACATACCAGTAATCCAGATGGGAACTTGAAAAGTTACGGCTGCCTATTAGATTTTGTGTAAATTTGTTAAAATTATTACTTGGACTACTGCACAGTTCCAACTTGTTATGTCTACAGACGATGAGAGAAGACCCGCCGGTACCTTACTCATCCGTATTTAAAGACCATTCGAAATTTTAAATTTCGCGGTAAAATACCTCTTGAATATTGATTTTTGGTCTACTAGTTTATTCCACCACAAATCATAAAAGTGAAATAATTTATTAAATATTTGAATGAAATATTTTTAGGTAATATATATATATATAGACTATTCCACCAAAAATCAAAATTCTGAAGTAATTATTGCACATTTTTATTATCTGAAATGTTAACTAACAAAGTTAACGTTTCAAAGAGAAGGAGCATGTATGATTATGATTATATTATAATGAGGAAGATGAATATGGAGGCATAGAGCACATATATCATGAAGAGGGAAAAATAGAATAAATGTAGAAAACATAGAATTTTTATGCCATAGTGAGCATAAAGAATTTGTCAAAGAAATGATTAAAAAGTATAAGGAATTGGTAGAAAATGGATCAAGAGTTGCAAAAGATTATGTACACAGAATAAAAGTTAAAAATATAGAAGAATTTAAAATGAAAACATATCCAATACCATATAGACAAAGAGAAAAGGTGAATATACAAATATCAGAACTATTAAAACAAGGTATAATCGAAAGAAGTACAACACCGTATGTAAGTCCAATAGTTGTAGTTGAAAAGAAAAACGGAGAAATTAGGATTTGTTTGGATGCGAGGAACATAAATAAGTACTCTATTCCACAATATGAATCACCCATAAACATAGATGCAATATTTGGCAGAATAACAAATGTAAATATTTTCACTAAAATTGATTTAAAACATAGTTTCTGGTTAATTCCATTACACATAGACAGTAGAGACTATACAGGTTTTTGTATTGATGGAAACATTTATAGATTTTGTGTAGTACCATTTGGTATTCAATCAGCATGTTCAGCTTTAGTAAGAGCCATTCACAAAATATTAGACAAATTTGAAAAATTTTGTCTACACTATATTGATGACATTTTAATATATTCAAAAAATATAGAAGATCATGAGAAACATTTGGAAATAATTTTAAAAGAATTAAATAATGCAGGTTTAAAAATAAATATAGAAAAATGTCAATTTTTCCAAAAGGAAATCATTTATTTAGGATATGAATTAAACACAAAGGGAATAGAAATGGATTGAGACAGAATAAAGATAATTAAAGAATATCAAAGACCACACAATCTAAAAACTTTGAGAGGATTTTTGGGTATGCTTAATTATTTTAAAAGGTTAATTCCAGATTTAAGAGAAAAGCAAATTCCATTAATTGATCTACTAAGAAAAGATGTTAAATGGAAGTGGAACGATAGAAGGGAAATAGCATTCCAAAGTTTGAAGGAAGAGTTTGTAAGAAATTTAAAGAATGAAATATTGTTTAGAAAAATGTCACATTCTGCTAATGTCTCTGTTCAAAGAATCGACGAAAATACTTTTCTAGTTTCTTCGGAGGCCGATGATCCCGAGTTTTATACTGCAAATGTAGATATTGCATTTTGCGACTGTATTTTTGGACAGAGTGGAAAGTATTGTACATACCTTTGCTCCATACAAAATAAGTTTGGAATAACATTTAGGACCTGTATGCAAATAAACACCGATGACACAAAAGTATTAGCAGAATTCGCTCTAGGAGAAAACATATCCCTAGAATTTTATGACGACATGTCAACTGATGTGGGCATAGAAAATAACTTACCAACTAGTACAGAGCAACAAAACAATGTTTTCATACAACAGGATAATTTTTCTATCGAAACCATAAACACTGTCAAGAATGCCGATAAAACAAATTTGAGTAAAGAACATTCCGCACCTGTAACAAAACTATCAGAAAATTTTGAACGCATTAGTAAAATAGCATCCAAAAATAAAGTGGTTGATATGGTTTATGCCATAGAAAAATTTGATAAAACTTCAAATAAAATTATGATATCCACTGATTTATTCAATTTAATTCATCTATCAAAAAATATCTCACTGAAAAAGAACATTTCCGTTCAGCCAACATCAGCGAGCCGAAGAAAACTTAGAGGTGATTTTTCATGAGGCGTAAAACGTATTCAAGCCTGTAGACTATCCAAGAAAGGAATGTGTAATAATCCTAGAAGGCAAAGATGTTTAAAGGAAAATATTGATCTTAATGGATCAAATGCAAAATCACATAGACATGCACCCTAGGATTAAACTTTATTGGATTTTCCATTTAATGTAGTTTTTTGTATTTTAGTGTGGTTTACTAAACTATTTTTGGTGATAGTATATTATTGTTATTTTTATGAACGCGAACTACAAAATTGCGAATGAAAGCAAATTTCAACGTGGTTGGGACTGCAAGGCGGTAAACAATGTCTTGGAAATGGCAGCGCATCAATAATATAATAGTTACTACGTCTGAACACCTGCCTATGCTGAGTCGTGGTAAGATTCATGATGCATTTTTACATTTAATGCACAACAATAGCGGACTGACCAATGTGCAACGTATATGTCATTTATAGTCATGTTTACGCGGTGCAGCCTTAAAACAAATCGGAAATTTAGAGAACACAAATAAAAATAATGATGAAGCATGTAGGACGATACGATAACAAAAGAATCACTATTAACAAGCACGTTACCGCGATTTTGAACAAACCAAAATTAACCAAAAACAATAGTACCTTCACCCTTAGAGACATGACAGACCAAGTACATCAACACGTTACCGCATTAGAAAAGTTAGGGGTAGCAACAAAAGGTTGGGAAACAGTTTTGTTATGCGTAGTTAGTGATAAATTATATAATTCGATAAACTTAGCATGGGAGGATACATTAGCAACAGATGAAATACCAACAAACGAGCTCTTCAGAGATTTTCTGATAAAAAAATGTGCAACACACGTAAATGTATGCAAGTCACAAGCTCAAAAGACAATCACACAATCTATCACGAACACACACACATCACGAAACCACAATACATCTTACAACACGCACAAAAATCTCACGTTAAGTGAAAACAGTACAAGAAATCCTACGCAGAGCTATGCAGTTACAGTACCAAATCAGCAAAATCACGCAATCGCGGACATAAGGTGTTACCTTTGCTAAGAAACACACTTTATTTTTCAATGTTCAAAATTGCTAGATTTGAATACAGACGAAAAATATGCAGAAACTCGAAAATACAATTCATGTACAAACTGTCTAAGACCGGGACATAACAAATTCAATTGTCGCTCTCGGAAGTGTAGAAAATGTAATTCAAATCATAACAAGTTACTTCACAAAGATTCAAGTTATGTATTCTCACAATACATGCACATATAAGAAGATAAGAAATGCAGATGTGTTGTGTTCATGGTCTTCCGGGAATTGTGTGGACACTGCAGTTTTATTCATTATCATTTATTTCTCTTCATATTAAAATTTGGAATAAAATAGTTAGTTATTGTAAAAGTTTCAAAAGTAACACACATAAAACTCAAATTGTACTTTTTATAAATAAACGGGTATCTAAAAAAGCTCTTGTCATCGATCCGAAAATAATTGGCGCAGTCAGTAGGATTGTTTGACAGAAAACAACAAAAATCGTGATTTTCCGGTTGGTTTCAATCATTTACGAACAAACGCGGAGTTATTATGGAAAATTTTTAAAAAAGTGCTATTACCCACATAGCAATTTGACATCCTAAGCATATGCGTGGAATATTTTCAAGAAGAACATGTATGTGCAAAGCATGTTCTCAAATAATACCAAAACGAGTGCTATAAATAGATTGTGTTGCGCCCTGGTCACATGCTGGTCAGGCTTTCAGAATGTGATGAAAGATGTTCTTATAAGATGCTGAGTATGTTCCCAGCACTAAAAAGCTCAAAGTGCCAACAAGCATGTGATAGCACATCCTTTTCACATGCTACGCATTTTCCAGCTATAGGCCTTCTGATATACAGTACATCCTAGGTATGTGTTGTCGGCGTATATATTTTATACCTATCCGAGTGCTATTAATCTCCTTCTATACATGTGCTAGTGTACATGCTAGGCACATGCTAAGGATATTTCGTATTATTCGCAGGACCTACGCATATCCATTACACTTCCTTTTACGAAAAGAATGTACTTCGCACATGCTCTTCTGAAGTTTCTCGCTTGCAATGCATACACTTTATAGGTGCTATGTACATGATATAGAAGTTAACTTTTTTGTCAACCTCTTATCTTTCATTTACCATTTACCAATGTAACATTATTAATCAGTGCAATGAAAAATCCTTGTTCTGGAGGGACCTCCATGCCATCTGTATGCCATGTGGATCACGGCAACCCCTACGCCAGGTAAATATAATTACTTAGCTTTGGTCCGGTATTTGATATCCGTAGTTACATATGAATCGGTGTAAAGCTACAAATAAACGTCAGCGCCCTCTTTTGATGAGTTTATGTATTATTTCGAATACTTTCTTGAAAAGGAACTCTTCTCAAATGTATTTCCATTATCCATATAGTTGTTTTCAATTCATGAATGTTTAATCAATAATCAAATCAATTTTATACACGCTGTATTTCTCAATTCAATTCAATAACTAAATGAAGAAATGTAGATGCTGTTTATACTCTTCCAAATAATGTGTTATTCACATGCGATAAAGCATATGCTGAAACTGGATGTGATCGTATGTGCGAAGGCCGTATTCAGCATGTGCATTGAATGTACCAAATAATGTTCCATGTTTTATACTTTGCACATGCTAAAAATATGATTTAAGGTTAATCATCAGATTATTCAGATATATACATGCTAAGTGTATATTATAAATGGAAAGATATATATGATAATGGCTTCAATATCGAATGAAGTTAGCTTAAATAAGAATATATATATTAAGTCATTATCGCATGCTAAAGGTATATACTCACCTTTGACTTTATTTTATGGTACATGCGTAGCATTGGCTTCAAATGTACCAAATAATATTCCATGTTTAATATATTGCACATGCTAAGGATGGGCTTTTGGGTTAATTCTGATATCGGCAGATGCATATTTAAAATGAAAGGTTACAACACCAATAATGGCTTTGAATCTATTAAACGAAAATAGAACATATTTATTCATACATGTATGTAAAACGAATAAAACGTGCTGAAGATCTGATGTAAAATTACCTGACCTGATTGATAATCCCTATCACATGCTTAGGATATCTGTGAAATAAAATACTTCTGATATTCTTCAAGGTATATACTTAGCATATGCGCTGAATGTAGTGAAAAGGATCTAAGTTAATGGTAAATCATTATTACATGCTAAATATATAATTATAAAAAAAGCTTCAGGTGGTCTTTTATGGTATGTGCGAATCATATGCGAAAGATCTACGGAAAAAAAACAAGTTTGAATCTAAAATTCTTAGCACTTGCTATGGATGTATGTACAGGGATGTGCTCAAAAGTATGTGGACAGCATATGCTAATCATGTACCGAAACGAGCATCTTTTACGGGACGTTGAAGGCATATACTTGGCATATGAATCTTCTTTCAATGCTATGTGGGTAGTTGTAAAGCCAGACAACCATCGCTGAATTTCCAACTACCGGTCTGATTGAGGACATAATCGCCAAAATTATCCCACGCCAAGGAAGAGGGACCAACATAGCCCGAATTCAATTGGTAACCACCTATAAGTTCAAGAAAATCAACTCCAATGAACTTATTGAAGATTATACTGTAAGTCATTTCATTTTGCATTCCTTTCCCGTTTAACATTTTATCCAACTTCACAGTTTATCTATACAAGGAATATATAATGAGAATTATAAAAATATTTTTTTGAGTAGTTCAGACGTAGAAGATTTAGTCGATAATTTATATAGGATAGTTTTAGAAGAAGCAGAAATGGCTTAATTTCAACTTTTAAAATTAAATGTAGATGCTATTCCTCAGTATGATGGCAACCCTCATACACTCGGAATATTTATAGATAGTTGCGAGAGTTTAATAAATAATTTTCAAGATAGAACAAATCCTCAATTGAATAGTTATATATTACGAGCAATAATTGGTAAACTCACAGCTAGAGCACTAATACTTGTTGGTTCTAGAATTGAGTTACGAAGCTGGGCTTCAATAAAAGATTCTTTGCAATTATGCTTTGGTGATCAAAGGAATTTAGACTGTTTGATTCAAGATTCAATTACACTTTATCCTTATAAAAACGAAGCTCCGTACAATTTTGGAGATGCCAAGATGCATGTAGTTTAATGGTAACGAAAATCAATTGTCTTGTCGTCAGGTTGTTATTAAATACTGTTAATAAAGTCAGGCTAGAAGTCAGTCAGCTCTATTAGTTGGAAAAGTTAACTCATGGTCTTCTCATTTCTCTTTTTTTGTTCCATTTTCTGAAAAATAAAATAATATCAGTATCACGTATACAACAGGATAAAAAAAACCATAATAATAAATATAACCTTGAACAATTTCATCTTCTGCCAGCAGATTTGTGGCAAAGTGACACGACCTTGACCTCCTCAGTATTACCATTTGCAAATAGAAAATTGGCACTAGATTTTACCCGGCAAAACGCGGTATGTTTGGGCATAAAAAAAGGTGACCTTTGGATTACGTTTCTTTTGCTAAGCCAAGAAAGCTTACTGAACGACGCATTTTGCGGATTTAGTACCAAGTGGTTAAATTTTATGAAAATCCAATCTAATTGTGGAATCATTGACAATTAGCACCTTGGTGGATATTGGATTTATTGAAACTTCAGTCGAAGCCACTTTTAAGCCCCCTACCATCTGTGGTAAGTTCTAGTTGTGCCTACTATCAAGGTGATACTAACGTGGTTTTATTGTTTTAGGCCTTTTATTTTATTCTATTTTATTATCTCTTCTTCTACTTCATTAGTTCACTACTTACTATTATCGAGTCGTCTTACTATATGTTGGGGTTAGTATTTACCGTGGAAGCTATCATCCTTTCCACTAACTCCATATTCACTGAAACAGATTGCTGTATTATGATAGATGATGTATCATTGGGAATATTGTTCGTATTTATAAGTGGAACCTCAATAGCGAATAACTGGTGTTTTGTGGTGATGATCAGTCTGCTTTTCTCTAAATAACGAAACCGGTCCATTGGAAGTGGGAAAACCACCACCCTGTACACAGTCTCCTGGAATAAAACAGATAAGATTAGCATAGTAACACCTATAATAACCTACAGTAACTGATACATTTTAATATATATATTACTTTCGTCTATTTAAATAAATATCATACTTACCTTGTATTGATTAGTTTGAAACAACCATTAGTTCACGCAGTAGTTAGATACTGGTCTAACCTTCTTAAAATATAAATACGTATTTATATACTTCATTGGGCCATGCTCGTAGTTGATAGAATACCATCCTTTCAAGTAGTGTTTATTTATCTAATTTTAAAGATCTCCTGCATGTGCGGTAAATTGTATTTATTGATATAACTTGTTTGATTCGTAATACCTATTAAAGCCAGCATTTAAGACTGTTAAATATACCGATATACTAGGAAGGGAACTTGTGCATATTTTCAACCCATCCCTAAGATCTATAATATTTAAGTTTACTTGAGGTTTACTTTTGCTGCTGTTAAACGTAGCAAGCCGGCGATAGTTTTTCGAGACTCCTGTTTAGTAGGTAACTAATCCACGTGCTAATTTGGTAACCTTGAGTACCAAATAGAATAATAGTAGAACGTAATTATCGCCACCAGTAAACCGAAAACGACCTTAACAGACTTAAGGCTTGGCCACACAGAACGCGGTCTGCCCGCCGCGATCTGCCGTCAGCCCGTTGATCTGTAGTACAAAGCGGTACGTTACCCCGCCACACAGAAGACGGGCCGACGACGCGGGCCGACGGCAGGACGCGACGGACAATTTCCAGTTGTATTTCAAGACAGATATTTAGTGACCGCCGAGATCTATTTGATGCAAAATGGGTGAAAATACCGAAAAATTAATAGAAAAAGTTCGTGGCTATCCTTATCTTTATGACACAAGTCTTAAAGAGTACAAAAACATATTAAAGAATGACGAAACGTGGAAGAGGATAGACCAGCAGTTAGGAGAGAATGATAAGTAGAATTTTTTACCAATTCAATTATTGAAATAGTCCACAAAAATTTCCCGCACTTCAAATGCAGCATTTGTGGCTCTTCGATTTGTTGGTCTTGCTGGAGCAAATGCACGAATGGGTTCGGTTTCACTTTCTGTATCCACCAAAACAGTAGTTCCCTGCTCTCAGATAGTTATGTAAGCAACACCTAGCTTTTACAACATGTATTACAGCTTCAATTTCCAAATCAATAGATCTTAAAAAAATTCGCCACTTCTGAACCAAAATGAAGAAAGGCATTTTCAACTACCTATCTGTTTCTACTTAGGCGTAGATTGTATATTTTCTTTCTTTCATCGTTCAAGATGACAGGTCTAGGGAAAGGACGCATTAAATATGTTTGTAACCCAAAACCTTCATCACCTATAAATACGTGGGGCACGGGACGGGCAGTTCCGGGAAGAGGTTTAGGAGGTAAAATAGTTTTTCCTTCAATAAATTCTCCATCAAACGTGGAGTTCTCAAAGATACCACTATCACTATGTCGCCCATAGCTTCCAATGTCCACAACACTAAATTTATGAAACGGGTCAACAATTGCAAGGAGAACGATTGAAAAATAATTTTTGTAACAAAAATAATTTGAACCACTGTGGGGCGGGCATTGTATAGCTACATGTTTTCCATCGATGCTCCCGATGCAATTGGGAAAGCCCCAAAGTTCTCTGAAGCCAATCTCACTTTGCCTTCATGTTTCTTCTGTTGGATTTGACAAGTAGGTAGTATACAGCACATTCCAAATTTATTTATTTTATTTAATATTTTCTTATTTTTGCAGGCATTACCATAAAAAATAAATGGAAAAACTTGAGGGATTCCTACATGAAATACAAAAAAGTATCAAAGGCACTACAGGACAAGCTGCCAAAAAATATAAAAAATGGGCATGTGGTGACCATATAAGTTTTCTTGACAATACGATTGCTTCGCGCTCGACATCTACTAACAGAACTGGAAATTCACGAAGACACTCATTCTGGGCCCTCCACAAATCCAAGTGATTATGAGTCCACCGAGGGGTCCATTTACGAACTACAACCAGTAACACCACCATCACCATCTACTCATCAGTCACCACCATTCCGCTTACCACCGTCAATAACGAAGTCAAATTGGTCTACGCCGTCGACGTCAAAGTTGAATTTGCCCATCCAATCACCAGGTAAAAAAAGAAAGCAGGGTTCTGATGACGTTGAGAAAGTAATAGGTACTTAGAAAATAAAAAGAAAAAATCATACGATGCCATTGACCACCTTTTCTTAAGCTATGCGGAGACATTCAAGACATTTTCAAAGAAAAGACAAACCGCACTAAAAATAGACCTTGCGAAATTTTTTGCCGAAGCTGAATTAACCGAGTTTGAGGAGCAAGAACGAACAATGAGCACGTCGGTTGCTTCCAATAGGTCAAGTTATTCCCAAATCAATATAAGTTCTTGCGATGAGTCAAGCCAAAACAGTATCCAGTTCGCAGAAAAAACAACCTCTTTGAATTTTTCTAATACAAACACTTCTGAAAAAGGATATTCAACCAGCTGAATAGCCTCTCACAACTCCAGACAGACAGACTTCCATCAGACTGCACTTGAACCAAACTCTTCAACCCAACATCCGCCTGACGACAATTCAATGCGATACAGCTCACAGACAAGCAAGGATCAATCTTTTTTGAACCTTAGACAAGCTTACGAGCAATCACACCAGTGATACCGTATGGTATCGACAAATCCGCGGTAACTATAGGGGCAGGCTTTCCAACACAAATAGGAGGGGGTCAAATTTTATTCCCGATTTGGCTTAACCAAAGACCATCAGTTATACGACAACGATCGCGGTAGAATCTGTACGGACGTAGCAGCTGTGAACACGTGTTTTTACTGTGGAATTTTCTAGCATATACAAATCATGGACATTCGTTTTACGTAAGTGAATTTATTCCGTTGTCCAAACTTTTTTTTCAACGAAAGCAGTACAATATATTAGGATGGGTGTATACTTTGATAAGACATTATGTACTTTACTCATTTTTTAAAAATAACATTGTATATGGTGTCCAAAAGTCGGTAATACCAAATGGTATCACTGGGCGTTTCAACTACTATGAAATACGGTTTTATTTCAGAGGAGGACTAACTTTGTCCGAAGCTTTGGATATAGTTTTTGAAGACGAAAATATTGCTAATGGAGTAGATGAAATGTTTATAGAGCCCCCTGAAAGTAACATAGAAACCGACGAAGACTCTGCAGATGAGGACGAAGTAGGTACGGTTCAAAACCTAACGGGAAGACAGCTACGGGCACCGGTGGAAATCAAACTAATAGACAATACTCGAATGGGTAACAATAGTGTCGAACCTGTGACGGTACCTGACGAATATCTACCTTCAACCGCTGAGGTGATTCAGGAAGGATCTCAAAGTCAAACCGATCAGACAGAACAGGACGTACAACCAAACTACATTTGGATCAATGACCGTCTTGATAAAAAATTGGATTGCATTTGGACCGAAGGTGATTTAGAAACTGGACGGGACAGTTTTCCAGAGGCAAATTATTCCCAGTATGAGAGCTTGTCATATGTCGATATATTTGAGATGTTTTTTGACAATGAGATTATCGAATATCTGGTAGAAGAATCTCAAAAATATGCAACTTTTTTAAATCAGCCCGATCCAAAAATTTCAGCAGCCGAAATCAAATGTTTCCTGGCTATCCTAATTCTGAGTGGCTATAATACCCTTCCGTCTAAGCATATGTATTGGGATTTAAAGGACGATGCAAAAAACATATTGGTTAGTAACTCTATGAGGAGAAATCGCTTCATGCAAATACAGAGATTTTTCCATTTCGCCGACAATAATAAAATGGATGTTTCAGATAAGGGGTCCATTGATGGATAAAATTAAAAAAAAACGATTTTTGGATAATTTTGTGCCTGTTCAGAATCTTGACTTTGATGAGTCAATAATACGGTACTACGGCCGCCACGGCTGTAAGCAATTCATCCGTGGCAAGCCGATTAGATTTGGCTACAAAATGTGGTCGTTGAACTCAACAGAGGGTTATCTGGTGAATTTTGACCTATACCAGGGCAAAAATCCTCGTGGAAATGAAAAATACGAGACACTCTTTGGGAAATCAGCATCTCCATTAGTACTGATGCTTGAAGAATTGCGTTATCCAGATTTACGCTATAATATTTATGTCGATAATCTGTTTACAGGGTTTAACCTATTTGGTTATCTACGGTTTTTAAGCTATGGTGCGGTAGGTACCATAAGAGAAAACCGTATACCGAAATCATGCCCATTACTCAATAAAAAGTCTTTTTCCAAAAAAAAGAGGGGCGAATATCGGCACATCTTGGAAAAAAATTCTGGGATACTTTTAGTGAGATGGAAAGATAATTATGTAGTTACCATGGCTTCCACCGATGCAGGAGTATCCCCATTGGGATCCGTCAAACGATTCTCACAGGCCGAAAACAAAACTATATTAGTAGATCGCCCATATTGCGTCGCCAAATATAATCAAAATATGGGCGGAACCGACCTCATGGATTTTTTTTTTTTTTCCATTTTGGGAGCCGTTCAGATGCCGGGAGCACTGCAGCCTATTGGCTTATTGTACTCTGCTCCCATATTTAGTCCACCCATCCAGTTATCCCCGTACCTTCGAGTAGACGGTATAGGTCCATTGGATGTGTGCCATATACTTCAGGTGGCACATTGGCCTCTCCAAAGATTGCCCGTCTCCTCGAGTGCAGTGCCTCACAGTCAGACAAGATATGGGTCACGGTCTCGTTCTCCATGCCACATAGTCTGCAGCTGAGGTCCCCGTTATATAACCCCATTTTATGCAGGTGATCTTTTAACGGGGTATGACCTGTTAGATAACCTGCAATAATTCTTAGCTTATTCCTGCTGATATTCAGTAGTTCTTTGGCCCGCTTTGCACATGTGTCACCTATGAAGGTTTTGCTGTGTACCTGTTTCGGAGTGTTCCTCCAATGAAGTCTATGTTGGCTTTGTACCCATTTTTGTATTTGCGCTCGGACTACCTTTTTTGTGGTCCCAAGAGCTGGTTCTGGTCCAACATATGCTGTTGCTGAACCTCTTTTTGCGAGTTCATCAGCTTGTTCATTTCCAGAAATACCATTATGTCCCGGCACCCACACCAATCTTACTTTAATGTGGTCTGCCAGTTCATTTAGTTCTTTCTGACATTCTTCTACTAGTCTGGATGTTACCTTGCGGCTATTTAAAGCCGCAAGGGCTGCCTGGCTATCAGTTAGTATGTTTATCCTATGAGTGTCAGTCCTATATTTGTTAATTCTGACACATTCTAGGAAGGCATAGATCTCTGCCTGAAATACAGAGGTATGTTTGCCTAGTGAGAAAGATCCTTGTGTGTTTCTCTTTTCACTGTACACTCCTGCTCCTTCCCCTGTCTGTGATCCGTCTGTGTACCAGGTCTCTCCTCGGGGAAATTTTAGTCTGCTTGGGTCTTGCCAGTCCTTTCTGTGAGGTATTTCTACCTCATATTTAGGGCTTGGGAGAAGTTTAGTGGCCATATAGTCTGTTTTCATATCTAAAATGGCTTCACTTATGATGTCTTTAACAGATGTGTGTCCTGATCTAACTATTTTGTTGCTCAGATTATCTTGCTGCCTAAATAGTCCCATCCTTGCTTCCCCCATTATCACGAGGTGTAGTGGAGGAAGGTCGAATAAGGCTTCTAGTGCTGCCGTTGGCGTGCTTCTCATGCATCCTGCAATGCTGAGACATGCAAGTCTTTGCACCTTGCCCAGTCTCATCATTGCATTCTTTTGTGTCGTCTTTGTCCACCAGACCAAAGACGCATATGTTATTATGGGTTTAACCACTACACTGTATATCCAGTGTATCATTCGCGGACACAACCCCCATGTTTTACCACAAGTTCGTCTTGCCATCATTAGTGTGGTTTCCGATCTTGCTGCAACTTTTTCCATTTGTTTGGACCATGTTAATCTCGAGTCAATAATCACCCCGAGATATTTAACATCCATAACCATTGGAATTTCCGTACCTTGAAGGTATAGTGGTCCCAAACCTGCCAAGTTCCTTCTCTTGGTGTAGGGTACTAAGTTTGATTTGGTGGGACTTATATTTAAACCCACCTCTGTCGTCCATTTTGTTACTATGTTCAGAGCCTGTTGCATGCGCTCTCTGACCGTAGTACTGAATTTGCCTTGTGATATGATGACTAGATCGTCCGCATATCCTAAGACAGTATGGTGTTCCTTTTTGAGTCTCCTTATCAGTCCGTCCATTACAAGGTTCCATATTAGAGGAGACAGTACTCCTCCTTGTGGACATCCCCTTGAAACTCGGGCTGACAATGTTGTGCCCATCAAGGTTGAGAATATCGTTCGGTCTTTCAGCATGCAGTCTATCCATCTGCAGCTTGTTTCGTCAATTTGCTTTTGACGAATTGCCCTAGTGATTACTTTGTGGGAGGTGTTGTCAAATGCACCCTCTATATCAAGGAAGGCTGCTAATAATACTTCCTTATTTTCGAGAGCGTACTCTATTCCTTGTACTAGGTGATGGAGTGCTGTCTCTGTGGATACTCCTGGTCTGTATGCATATTGATCCAGGTCGATCGGTCTTTCTACCAACGATCCTCCTCTAATGTGCATGTCCACCAGTTTTTCCAATGTCTTCAGTACAAATGACATCAGACTTATGGGTCTCAGGGATTTCGCTTTATTGTCACCTGTTTTACCAGGTTTAGGAATAAAGACCACCCTAACATTTCTCCAGACCTTTGGTATGTACCCTAGTCCCATACTTGCTCTAAGGATCGTACACAGTCTGCTGAGTATAATGCCGTCTGCCTTTTGCAGCATAATTGGATAGATCCCGTCCGGTCCCGGTGATTTATATGGCTCAAATGAGTTAATTGCCCATTTTATTTTGCTTTGATTAACCACTTCCCTAGATACTTTCCAACTTTCCTCGTTACTCCGATTTGGAGTCCTCGAGACCATTTGTTGTTCTGTATCTAATGGTTCATCACTTATTTTGCATTCTGGAAAATGTACTTCGAGAAGTTCTATCAGAGTTTCCTTCCCGCTTTGTGTATATCTCCCATCTCTTGTCTCTAATGAGTTAATTGTCCTCTGAGGATCTTTGGAGAGTATCTTTTGGAGTCTAGCACATTCAGAAGTCTGTTCTACCTCTTCACAGTGTTTCCTCCATGAGTCTCTTTTAGCGATTCTCAGAGCCTTGTTGTATGACGTCAGAGTTTTCCTGTATACGGTCCACTCTCCGTCTTTACTTGCCCTATTGAAGAGCTTTCGTACTTCCGCCCTTGAAACTTCAAGGTCGTTATTCCACCAGGGCACATTCCTGTTGGTTCTCCTTGTAGTTTCGGAGCAGTTGCGATTGAAGGTAGACACGATAGCTTCTTGGAATTGTTCCGCAGCTAGGTCTAGATCCACGCTGTTTCTTACCGTCTCTCTCACCCTTTGGATTTCAAGGCCTAGGTCCGCCTGATAGGCCTCCCAGTTAGCTTTCCTTGGGTTCCGGTAAGTTTCAGTTTCAGTGCTAAAACCTGTTAATGTGTAGCTTATGTGTCTGTGGTCCGAACAACTCACCTCATCAGTCACATGCCATTTTTTAACAAAACTAGCTATAAATGTAGTTGCAATTGTTATATCTAGAACCTCCTTTCTATTTATTGTTACAAAGGTAGGTTTGTTTCCCACATTTAATATGTCCAGATTATTTTCCATAATAAATTGTAGTAAAGACTCACCTCTTTGGTTGGTGTTTGTGCTTCCCCAGGTTGTGTGATGTGCATTCACATCTCCCCCAATGATCAGATGCGTTCCTTTGCCCCGACATCCTCTCACTAGTTCCTCCACTTCCCTGGATGGTGGTTGTTCAGAAGCATCTCCTGGTAGGTAGACCGATCCGAGAATAATCTCCCTCGGTCCCCCATCAGAGATGAATCTTACTTTGACCGTGGTCAGGTCTCTGAAACAGAAATGATTTAAAGGCAGTATCTTTATATTATTTCTTACTATTATACAGGTTCTAGGTACTTGGGAGGACCTATCGTAAATCAATTCCCCTCCTATCCCTGATAAACCCATAATTTTTCCCTTGTTGACCCAAGGTTCTTGTATGAGGGCTACATCGAATCCCCCCATTACTTTCGTAAGGACTGCAGATGCAGCCTTACTGTGCTGGAGGTTCGCTTGTATTATTCGTACCCCCGCCATCTGGTCCTCTTAAAACTCGGAAGACCACCCTTCCGAGGCCGTAGTATGCTCGGAAGCCCATCGTCTCCAGAGTCTTAAAAGAAGCCTCATCAATGGAGAAGGTCAGCGTTTGCCCCTTTCCATCGTATTTTCTTCCTTTGAGGGTCCATTCCTCCGTTTTGAGGCTAGCATTTTGACTAGCCAGACGGTCCTTTAGAATGGTCTCTTCCCTTATGGCACCTGGAACGTGCACGAGGACCAGGGGCCTTCTGGGGAGGTCTCCTGATCCAACAACTGTTAGATCAGCACCTTCCCAGAGCTCGCCCTGGCCTTCCACCGCGTTCCTGAGCCATTCCTTCGTGTATTCATTCCCACAGGTCATCCAGAGGACCCCTGAATGGAATGAAGTACGTTGGAATTGGAGTCGGTTTGCGCTTCCCCCAGGGGTGTCAAACACGGCCTCCTCCAAGCGGTTTTGAATCAGTCCTGCCTGTTCCTGATTCAGGGTGTTTTCTGGATGGCGTCTGTGGATCACCGCCATCCCGAGATTTGCTGTTGCATCCTTATAGGAGACAGTCTGCACTTTCGTGCTCCTGTTTATTTTTTTTGCAACATGCATATCAGGTGGAGTTGAGTTTTCAGATCGAGGTCTTTTACCTTTACCTGTCCCTTCTTTTCCACCTGTATTGGAGTGTCCCGACGTTGTCGGACCTGAGCTTGTCTTCATCAGGACTTTTCCTGACTTGGACATGCTATTTCCCGATTTTGTCGGACCTCATGGATGAGTGTATTTCCAGTTATCGGGTTGGCATAAGAAGCAAAAAGTGGTACTGGAATATATTTACATGGATATTGGATGCTGCAATAAACAACGCTTGGTTACTATACAGACAACGCAATAGTAAAACCACAAATCTACAGTTTAGGAGGGAACTAGTACAGGTGCGTTAAGGTGTAGTTCCTAAAATGCCAGGACCAGCAAAAACTTCCCGGACTCTTCTTCCAACCGTACGTTTTGATGGTATGCACCACTAAGTTGCTCCATGTAACAGACGCTGCTGTGCTGGTATGGACTGTGAATCTTTTGGAAGAACCATGTGTACAAAGTGTGATGTTGAGTTTTGTGTTCCTTGTTTCGCCAAATATTATACAAATGAGTAAACAGTTACACGTCCTAGGTACTACTTCTATAGATATATACATGTGTCTACATTATTTTCAAAGATAATACAGAATATAACATTATAGTTGCAAACGAATAAATATTTGTTTCTTGGCTTAATTTATTGTACCTTAACCGCCCAGTGATACCATATGGTATCAGCTAATATTTCTGTTTTCAAGCAATTTTAATTTTTTTTATTATTTTTTTTATTGTTATTACACTAATCTCAACTAATATAAGCCAGGTAGAATAAAA
>CAJUYG010003247.1:0-22835 GCA_910591675.1 Galerucella calmariensis
AAGTAGGTTTTTAGATGTATTTACTACAAAATTATAAGCAGAAACCTCTTATAATAAGGGAATTTATGAGATATCATAAAAAAGTAGAAATTTGGAAATTCTCACATATGAAAATCACGACATCTATGAAAACTGTTGAAAACATATACAGGGTGGGGCACTATGAACGAACTATTCTCTGGCATCTTAACGGCAAATAAAATTAGAAAAAATAAGTCGTGGAATTAAGTAGATTACTTAGGACTATAATTTGAAAACATTTTGGAATATACAGGGTGCTCCAAAATAGCGTGCCGTATCAACGTTAGGTTCCTTTAAATGGAACACCCTGTATTTTATCACATTTTTGAATGGCACTATTAAAATTAATCTAAGTTCATTAACATTTTCCTATACCTATCTAGTTCAGTTTCCAGGATAAATCGATTTCACATAATTTGTAGACCCTCCGAAAAATAACTTAAAAATAAAAACGATTAATCACATTTGCTTTACACCATCTCACTAGAAGCTTTTAACACTCTGTTCCCAATATTTACTGCTATGCTATCATATACAGGGTGGTTTTAATATGACAGTACAACACTAACTATTTAATACATAAATTTCTGGCTTAATTTAAATGGAACACCCTGTATCTGTTGGTCTGTTAAACGTGAGAATTTATTACATTTCAGTTGGTATTAGGGTTGCCTATATCTAACTCTGATAGTTCTCGAGAAATTTTAAATTTGTTTTTTAATATTCCATTAATTGCCGACATTTTCATTTAAAGGAACCTAACTTTGATACGGCACGCTTTTTTGGAGCACCCTGTATATTCCAAAATATTTTCAAATTATAGTCCTAAGTAATCTACTTAATCCTACGTCTTATTTTTTCTAATTATATTTGCCTTAAGACGCCAGAGAATAGTTCGTTCATAGTGCCCCACCCAGTATAATGTTACTATTGTCATTATAGATAGATTTGAACTTATTCTCCTGAAATAATTGATTTTTTTACTAATTTTCTTATGAACATACTGACCATGTTTTTTAAAATTTAAATCCTTATCGATAATAACACCTAAGTATTTACATTCAGTAACAAGTTTTAAGGACTGACCGAACAACTTAATATCGTATGCAACATACGTTTATTGTTGTTAAATAACATCACTACTGTTTTATTTGTGTTTACATACAAATCATTATCAATAAGCCACGATTCTAATAATTTAATAATATTTTGCATTTTATTCATTGTCTCTTCCACATTTTCACCATCTACTGGAATTGTAGTGTCATCAGCAAATAAATTTAAAACTAATGGAATATCAAAGAAGTTAACAATATCATAGATCTAAAAATGAAAAGAAAAGGCCCCAATACTGTTCCTTGAGGGACTCCATACTTCACAAGGAGTTCACTGGACTGAAAATTATTTACTTTTACTCATTGGTAACGATTTTTCAAGTAACTGCTTAACCATTCTTGTGCATTTCCAAGTATACCATATTTTTCCAGTTTTTTGATTAACAAGTCCCTGTTTATTGTCTTTGGAAACAAAAGTGACATTTATACTTCTCGATCAGTTTAAAATGTAATTAGCATTTTGGTGAAATTGTTTTCATTCTATTTATTACTTTTTATATTGTTCTGTTCGATTCTGTTCATTGAAAAAATATAAATCTTATTTTTTTTTGTTCCATTTGTGTAATGAATGAAGTAATATATTATTGAGGACCACTTAAATGCATGAAGGGCTGAGACGTCGGTAAGTAATTTACTTACCGACGTCTGAACGGTAAGTAAATCACTTACCGACGTGTTAGACTTAGAAACCAGTGAACACAACCTACCATCCTGACAACCGATGCTGTAAATAAACAAAAAAGTACTTTTTTGCGCGATCGATCTTTTTTGTTTATTTACAGCATCGGTTGTTTACTGGTTTCTAAGTCAGTAAGTGATTTACTTACCGTTCAGACGTCGGTAAGTAAATTACTTTTTCTCATAGCGATTCCTGGATTTTTCTGGGATTATTGTTTCACATCTTATTTGCCACGCTTTTTCTACTTCAGTATCGCTCTCACTCATTTTATATTTGTTAATCAATCGAAAATTCAAGGTCAAAATATGGATTTTAAAATATAATAAGTTTCACAGTAAATGCATTTGTTTGTTGATAAATAATATCCTAGAAAAATTTAGCAGCTGCCCAACGATTATTAAACTATATCATTGGCAAGTCGGCAACCGCCTACTTCATACCAAAATGATCGAGAAGTATAATGTCACTTTTCGTTTATTTCGAAGAAATTTAAATTATTTTATTTGAAATCTATTCCAATACGATCGCGCAAAAAATGGTATAAGCATCCCGTTTTACCGGGTGTTTACCGGTCTCCAGCGAAATTGGAGGCTGAGCGTGTCGACCGGTAAACAACCCTTACCGTTCTTAATACTTAATATACCATTTTGTACGATAGGGTAAACTGTTTGTTCACTTCCGGAAATCAATCTTATAATTGACGGCTTTTTAAGGTCATTTTAGATTAGACAATTTTTCGTGCAATATTTAGTCCAAGTTTTGGAACAATATTTGAAATAGATTTCTTTTGTGAAATATTGGCCAACTGTCTTAAGCTATTCAAGACTATTCCAATTCATTCAGGGTACACAATTTTTAATACAATTTTCAATTTTAGACTTAACAATTTGAATTGTTCCAAAACTTGAACTGAATTATGCACAAGAAATTGTCTAATCTAAAATGACCTTTACTGACGGTTGGCGATAAAATATTTTATTTCACATTTCACCAGGACGTCTATTCTGCCGTCCAATGCTAAGCCCTCGTATTTGAAAAAAAAAAACGAAAAATGAGATATTGTGTCTGGTTTAAAAAAAAATATTAAAATCTTTTTCACCCGTATTTGCAAAAAATATCTTAAATGCTAAGAAAAGTTCACGTATTTTTGTTTTACTATAGGATAAACACGTACTTGCAATCAAATACGTAGATTTTCTTTAGTAAAATTCAAATACGGGTATTACGCGTAGCGTCAACATTTCGGGCGTGTTCATACGTGTTTCTTTCTAATTATCTAATTGTCTTAGTATGCCGATAATATCTGGTCAAAAAGAAGGGTCAATGTTGAAAAAATGGAACTTGAAGATTTCCAACTGTGGAATTATTTGCCTTCTGTAGCTAAAGTTAAAAAAGAAGCTCCAAAACTGTACATTTCTGAAATTACTGAAAAATTAATTGAACGTAATGAGTATCAGTTATATTTTGGAAAAAATAATAATGATAATTGGAGAAAGCTCGATTTTTTGCAAGAAAAAATATATTTTGGACATTCCAAAAAATCTTGGTGATATAATACCAGAAAAAAGAGAACAGTTTTGGCTGGAACTACCTGAAAAAAATGTGTTAATATAAAACAATGGATGTTTCTATTTGAACTTGATTATTAGGTATTATTGCCGCATATTTGTGTATAATATTAAAATAAAACTGTATAGCTGCTTTACTGTAATTGGACTGCAAAAAATTGGTCGTTTCCTTAGGAATATCCCGGCATTTCTACCTTTTCTCCTAGTACATATCCCAATTAATATAACTGCAATCACCGTATTATCAAAATACCGGTATTGTCCCTAGTATAAGGCCTCATTTTAAAATATGAAGTTTAAAGTATAAGTGGATATTAAGGTCTTTAAAACACGCGCGATTTTTGGAGCACGACGGCGAAGCCGAAGTGCTCGAAATAGAGCAAGTGTTTTAAAGACCAGTTATCCACGAATACTTTATGATATTTTTTTTTATTGGTGCACTTTGAAATTATAAATACCGGTCTATAACTACTACAACAACAAGAAATGGAAATCATAGATGGAAACGTCAACTAAATGTCAAATGGTTGAATTCGTGACGTATATGATGTACACCTTGCGTTGTCATGGAAATGAGAAAAACATAAACTAATTTGTATTTTGATGGAAGTTCAACCTTATTGAGTTTTGTGAATGTCAATAGTATTAATTTGAATACCATTTCCCAAAATTTGAAAAATCGAAATATTAATATTTCAAACAATACCAACGGCACTTTCCATTTTAATTTATAAATTTGACATTGTTAAATATCGTTCGAATAAAGTTTTGACGTTACAAACTACTCCTGTCAGAATAATAAAAAAATTGACATTTAGACATGATTTAGACCATAGATTTAGACTTCGTTTCTCGAGTTGTTGATGTTGCCACGGTAACTTTAAAACACGCGCGTGCTAAAAAGTTCGATTTAAACACGCTGAGGCGTGCTTTAAATAGGTAAAATGGTTCACCAATAAAAAAAAAGAATTTACTCGTCCATTTCTTCTACTGTAATACAGGTTCCATAATTTGAATCCATTAGGTGAAGCTATGTTATACATTGAAATTTAATTGTTATTTTACGCCATTTTTATTGTTTTGCAAATACGGGGATTTAGCTTTGTACGGCAGTATTCTTGAACAATGAGCGGCATAGATTTATGGCTAATGATCACATAAGGCGATCGTCGTTATATTCTTGGCCCGTGATCCGATATAATTGATCTCATGAAAATCATACGCTCCGGATCGCATGGTCCGAAATACAGGAGCAGAGTCGAATGAATTGGCGCTTGCCTAGTAAAGAGGTTTTTTAATGAAAATGTGTTTATAATAAGTATATAATTACTATTTCACTATGCATTCCGTAATTATTATGTCCGTTCTCTGTTTCTTCGAATCTTAAATTCATGTGCATAGAGTTGAAAAAAATACTTGGTATTACTGATTTTCAGTATTTTCAGTCAGTGTTTTATTATGGACATAAAGAACTATTATTTTTGGCACTTTATGATGGATGATTTACGGGAGGCAGAGGAGGAAGTACGAATTGACGAAGACAGGAGCTCTAGATTTTTATATGATCATCGCTTGGAAGCATGCCGTTTGTGGGGGCACTTCTTTAGTAAGGAATGGAACGCGACTGACTAATTTTTATTTAATTTTGATACCAATTGATTTACTAAGCAGACTCCCTTTTTTATTATTGGTAATATAACATAACATAACAAATATAAAAAGTAATTAATGACAGAAAATTATGACAACCGTACAAAAAAAGAGGCTGAAAATAACTAAAAAGTAGATCTTTTGTATCAAATAATGCTGGCAACAACGCAATAATTTTGAGCGGTCACATGTAGGTTCAAGAATTAGTCGATTTCGACCGTGGGAGTCGATAGATCGCACGGGATAGATCCCATCGTACGAGAGAAGCACCGGATCGTTTGATATTCAAGAATAGCTACCCAGAGATATGAGTGTATATGATCTACTGTGAATGGACCTTAATGAAATTTGACAACAAAGTTTTGAATCATAAACTTCAAAATATTATTCATCTTGTCAACGGCAGCTGGAACGCTAACAAAACGTCGTAATAAAAAAATAAAAACATAATATTGTGGTTTGATTTCCAAAAAATGAGGAAAAAGAATAGAGGTTTAAATTTCGCAGATAGTTCATCATATTTGGAAATTCTTGTTAAACATGAATATTTCTGAGTACAACGATGGTCATGGAGCGTCGTAATTTGAAGCGACTGGTTGAAATAGTTGAAACGACTTGTTCAAATGGTAACTAATGTGAATATGATTGACTTGATAATTTGGGGATAAGCTGAGACTAAGGAAATTTGAAGCTTTTAGCCTTTTACATGATACATGTTAAATCATATGTATGTGGGAGCATTTTTGGTACCACCTTCAACCTTTTTAATTTATACGTGATAATGTTACAAGAACACAATAATAATTGTTTCTGGTATTAATTACTAATTGTGAATTCATAGAAATAGTTTCTACTAATTTTTTACCATAAAAGGGAAGCGGAAAAAATATTCGTGAATCGTTTGCAAATATACCGCCTCAAATGATATACGTAGTGAAAATTTGAAATAAAAAAGTGTCAAAATGACATATTATTTCGGTCTATAATTATTTTTGATACGTTCGACTCCAAAATTTTCTGTAGATTTCAGAATGTTACTAATGCTATATGTTCGATACATATTTTATGCAGTAGTGATTAGTGTATTCATTATATCAATATGTATGACTGTGTATAAACACTTCATTTGTGCTTTTAATAGGTCCAATGTACAAAAAAATAACCTCCCGGTTCTGGTGACTCCCACTGGTAAGAGAATTACCAACTTGGCCGAATTGGAGTCTCACTTAAATGATCTTGCATCCAGAATTGAGAAAAACAACGAAGACTGGGCTTCTTCGGAAATTGAACTGAACAGTATTGAAGAAACGCTTTATAACAATTGATTTTGTTTTGATTTTAAATATCTTGTGAATAAATTTGGAATAATTATGAAAAGTGAAATAATGTTTTGTTTTGTATTGACCTAAAATATTCTTCATATTGGATAAATCAAATGCCGCAGCTTAACTGTCAAAAATGCCTTACGTGAAGTCAATTACTGCAGTGCAACATCCCGACTTCATTTCATGTTTCATATTTATATTATGTGACAATGTGTAGGTGATCTGTGTTATCTGTGACACCTACCTTGATATAATGTCATTATAGAGTTTCATGTTTCAATAACTCCAAATTTTTAGTCTGTTTTAAGGTCGAGCACTATTTATTTAAGGTCATCACAATAACTGCAAGGCAGTAAATTCGTGTTTCCGTTAACTCTCTAATAACTAATACCCGATTTCACTAACCATTTTCCAAAGTCAGGTAATACCTAAAACGAATTTAGGAATTCCTAAATGCAATTTACATTTTACCACGCGCTAAGTAATACCTAAGTGATAATATTACGTATTTTCCATCACTTTTTGATCAATCCTGAGAGGATTGTAGGAACAGCTTTGCGAGTGAGGCCACTTTTTGTCCCAATAACAATATATTGTGGTTCAAAATGTCTGTTGCAAACTTTGTAGGATTTATATATCTGTTCAGCGCTTAATTCCTTTAGTTTTGGATTGCGAATAAAGGCACTCCATTCATCCAAAAAGAGTCATGTTTGGGAACCTATGTCGTTTTGATGTAATGTCTGTACACCCAGGAACGCAACACTTCAGACCAACCATTATAAAGTTATTATAATATTATGAATTATCACACTTGATAACATACAGTACCTAATTAAAACACAAATAACAGCAGCAAATGCAAAAGGAAACAATCTATAGAAGACAATGGTGACAACAACTATATGACATTAGCATTAGCTGCCAGGCCTGTTTCGACAACTCAATTGCTACTAGCGCTTCAGGTGGATGGGTTTGAAACCTCATTTTTGTATCCAAGGTCATCCTATAAACTTTCACTTTTATAGGTTAGACTGTTTTTTGGCCATAACCTGTGAACGACGTTACACGTTAAACGTTATTTTGTTTTGTGTAACTAACCTTAAATTATCTGTCTGTTTAATTTGATTTGTATACATCAATCCATGACATTAATTATGGATAATATAAAAAATACAGACGTTACATGATCAAGGTCTAATAGAAGAACTTAATAAGGGGCGCTATTCTTCTATTATTCTTCTATTTTCAGCATACATTAGGCAAAATTAACGTTTAAAATCGGCGTTGACAAGTCAAAATATTCAAAGTTGTATATAGTTTATTTTGGGAGCTAAAATATAATGAAGTATTGAAATATGTTATTTAAAATTATTTGTGCATAGTTTTAATACAATTTGTAGAGACGAAATTTTGTGAAATATATGAGAAATTCAACTCAACTCATTTCCATATGTCGAATTTTTGAATATGTCATCATCAGTAACAGTAATGGCCACTTGCACCGTCATCATACAATAGCTTAAAATTTAACTATTATTTAATTTTGAATTTTGGCTTGCATCGTAATTTAAGCCACGGTTAAACTCTTTTAAGCCACTGTTAAACTAAGCCACCGATTTTGGAGACTTAAATCGTATATAAACCACAGTAGTATGAATTCTAACCTAAAAAACACACAAAACTGATGTGACTAACGTCAAAAAATAACTCGGTGCGTCTAAAAATGGATTTTTTGTGAGTGGACATTTTCCTTGAGGATGATAGGGATATATTGTAAATACCACAAATCTATGAATAGTCAACTGAAATTTTAAGGTAGCACCCTCAAAAGACCCTTTTACTGGGAACAATTGTTTCAGTTATTAGTTTATAAATTGCCAAAGTAACATTCTTGAAAACAATTCAAGAGCAAGAGCTTTACAATGGTCGCGTTCATCACAACGTAGCGCTACCGAAGCGATCATCAATTTCCTGCTGAACGCGTGTTTTGTTAATTGATCAGATTGAGCGATTATCAGTCGCCATTTTTTCAATCAGAATTAAAATACGCTACACGCTACCGATTGATGATGCATTAACTGTCATTTATAACATATGTTGGAAACATATTATAAATATCTTTGTTTGGAGATATTTTAGTTTGTATTTAAGTGAAAATGAGTGAACAGCTGGAGGTGACTTATTACTCCATCAATAAATTGTATAGTTTGTCAGGAAATTCAACTCTTCATAGTATGCTCCAAAGTGGGGAGTTCAATTAATTGTAATTAAATCCCATTTTTTAATGGTTAGAAGTAGTACCTATTTCATAATTGTCGTATACATCAAATAAAATTGAGTTGTTGTTATTGTATTCATTGACACTTGACATATTATGTCGATGGTTTTATTAGCACGCTCAGCAGAATTACGAACTGATGGATCACTTCAAAAATCGCTACCTGATCAACTTTGTTGGGATGAACGCGACCAATTACTATCAATCGTTTCAGGGGCAAATTTTGAATAAAGGATTTTAAATGGCCAAATGGGGTATATTTGGACGAGAAATCGACTGGCACAGTTATTTTTTTGTTAAAATTCTTTTTGAGCATTGAGAGAATACATTTCCAATAATTTAAAGTATTGGTAAAGATTTTTTTCTAATTATACGCCCCACACACAACCACCAGTCGCATCTAATTTTTTTATATCCGAAATCTAACCTCAAAATATCATTGTCTGCCAAGACAGAAGTTAGGTGTTAGTACCAACCGATTGTAATTTAGCAAAACTTCCCCAGATTGATAAGTTTATTTTAACCAAGAACCTTTAAATTACGGTGCAAGTGATTGCAATTTAATCGATTATTTAAATTTTAACAGTGTGTGACAAATAGTAGAGACCAAAAATCCCCAAACACCAAAATTATTCAGCAGGGAGTATGAGCGCGGGTATAGAAAAGAATGCACAACAACAAGAAGTGAAGCTCGACGAAAGTCTTCTGATGTTGAAAGGACAAAAATTGATATCCTTTCCTTATGTCCAACAGAGAACAAAATACTTCACCTAAAGACTCGATTGGTTTCGATACACTCTCTGGATAGGGGAATGCGATATTGTCTAATTGTTCTAAATCTTTCTCTTTCACTCACAGAATGACAATACGGAACATAATTATTCGCCAAATCTGTATATGGAAATAGACAAAAATGACGAGTATATCTAGTATTCCATCCACTGCAATGAAACAAACCAGTGTTGAAAACTTTTTTTATTTAATCCCGCTTTCAAATGTGACACTTTAAGTCACCCATTGACATTAGGTAACGTCACATTTCTCATAACCTTCATAATATATCAGTTATAAAAAGTAGTTATGTATAGTATATTACATAACGTGTGCGGAAAGTGACATTTTTCACGCGAGTGGGAAATTTTATAGCACGAGGCATGAGCCGAGTGCGACAATCACACGAGTGTGAAAAATCACTTTCGCGCGAGTAATTTACAGTATTTTTCCTACGATCTCGTGATAATTTCACCAAATAATGTGTAATCAACATCTGACATATTGATACACAAAATGTTACAACTAAAGTCAACATACATGATTTCAAAATTAACAATAACTATCAATAGTGACAAAAATTCGAGTAGTTCAACTATATAATATAGGTAGGTTATTACAATGATTAATTGGTTGGATATTATAGAAATTGAATGTGAAATTATTATTGTTCATCATACTTCATACATACTTATCATGAATACCTTTCAAGATGATTACATTCTCCTACTATCGTAACGGGTGATTTGGATTAGTTGGTACAACATCGGACTTCTGAAGAAGAGTACGCGGGATCGATCCTAGACCGCGCCATAATTTTTTTTAACAAGAAAATGACAAAAATTTCACTCTTCGAATAGATCGCTTCAAATTTAGATATTACGTATGTTGCTTTCGTTTATTTGGGCTTCAAGCACTTGTGCGTGACGCCTCAGTCGTCACGACTTTTGAACAAATCGAACACGATTTTTTAGGATCCTCAAAACCACCTGACATGTGCCAATGCCAATGAATTTACTGTGTTGTTAGAAGAACAGTTTTCAATTATAATGTTTTTGATAATAAAATTTTGCATATTTAGATATTTTTAGTGAGGTTTAAATCGTATTAAATCGTAATCGGCACAATCTTAACCTTTAAAAAAACGTCAAACCGGACAAACGTCAATATTTAATGTCCGTGGCTTGAAGCTCATACTTTTTGGTATGTGCTTGAGGGGCAAGAGGAAGGTATGACTTGGCGTCACGCCCGGTCATAAACGAACGAAATTCAGTCACTACGAGCTGCTACTAGCAGCTAAAAGTAAATAATCGAAAACGCTTATAGATAAATCTAATTAAAAATTATATATTTGACAGCTTGTCAGTGGTCAATCTTAATAAAAATTCATTTGACAGTTTTTTTATCCGTACACGTACGGATAAGTTTTTTCTCCGTACGCGTATGAATGAAGGCCTCTTTCCATAGAACTAGACAGTGCGATATATGTCACTTTCCTATGTGATCGTACGAAAAATACTTTACGTAACTGTTTAAAATTCAACATTGAGATACTAAATGAGCTTCAAAGAATAATTTATTAATTAGGTACTGTCAAAACTGACAATTATTTCATTATTCACTCATTATTCAACTGAAAGTTACCCCATAATTTTAATTCAATAGTATTTTAAGATTTATAAACATTGAAAAAACATTATTAAGGACACAGTTATTTAAAGTAAGTTTTTTGGGTGAATACTTCAAAGTGACAATACTTCTAACACCATTTAAATCCACTTTAATATTATCATTGTAATTGAAGATTTTATTAAATATTATAAAAGCGTTGTACGTAAACACGTTATGAAGAGAGCGACATTGTTCAACTCGCGTAATTTGTAGAACTCGCTAGCGCTCGTTTTGGCAAATATTACGCTTGTTGAACAATATCGCTCTTTCCATAACTAGTTACGTAAATAACTATTATGTGTAACCTTTCTTTATCACATGCCTATATATCCAATTTGTGGGCTTATTTATTTCAACACTGTAACCAAAGTGGCGGAACTATGAATTTAGAATTCCGACTTGAGGCCGACCTGAAGGACATAGCGGCGGACGGCTGACATTTGATACCTGTCCGCCTAACGGCGGTCCAAACTCGATTTTTTCAAGAATTCCCTTCGGGTCGAGAACTCTATTTGTTATCAGACTCAAAACCCAAGAAAATATATGGAATTTCTAACACATATATCTATCATACCTTACATTGTGTATAGAAATATAATTATTGTATTCACCTTTCTCCTTAAAATAAAATGAGATGTTGCTTAACCAAATTGTGGACGGAATAAATTTTCATCCGTTGTTAAATGGAATTTAATCATGGAACAAGAGTTGTCCGTCGTTGGGCGGTGGGCCTATATTATTAATAAATAACTCCACCGCGCTTGCGTGAATTATGACATTATCGGTGGATTTCTAGATATATCATATAAACTTCCGCAGCAAATTATAATTCTAATTTGAAATTCATAATTCCACCGGTGGAACTCCAGCCCACTGTTATTTCAACTTAAATTTGAAATTATAAGTATATATGTTACGGTAAAAGTAGATATTGCGGCAAATGTACACATTTTCCGGTAAATGTGCACATTCGCCTCCGCGTTTGGGAAATGTGCATTTAACATTCACAATTTCAAAGAAGGAAAATGAACATTGAATTCACAATGACCATGTTGTTTTGGTAAATGTGAGAATGAGAAGGAAATATAATCATTACATTCTCCTTTCTACTTAAAAGATATCCAATACTTTGTAATGAACATTAATATATTCAAGAAGGGGAAGGGAATATAATCATTGGATTTACCGTTCCCCTTCTTGATTAACTTGATATGCGCTTCACAAAGTATTGAATGCATTCACCCTTCCCATTTTTAAAAAACATCCAATACCTTGTAACACGCATATCAAGTGATTCAAGAAGGGGACAGTTCCGTTCATGCTTTGGCATAGTTCACATCGAAGTAATTAAACGACCGGAATATTAAAACCAGATTATTTTACGAAAACTAAAAAGTTGTTAAAAAAACTATATTATCAGTGAAATCGTAGTGAAAAAGACATATGAGTGATAGCAGTGGGGGGAACCCCCCGATGATATCCATAAAAATGTAAAAAATCCTTCGCCTTGAAATCCCAATCCATTAGGACTTATTATGGACACCGACGCAATCCTGAGAGACACAAATGTTCGCCCACAGAATGAACAGGGAAGTATTACATTACATTTACATAATAATACAAATACAAACGAATCTAATAGTACAAATGGAAATAATTTAAACATAAAACAAAAAACTAGACCCTCCCTAACGATAGTTTTGAAGGCAAAATAAATCCGATTAAGGTTGGAGAAATTATTCTCCAAAAACATTCAGATATAAACAATAAGATAAAACAAATACATAGTCGATTGGTAAAAGCAGAATCCGTATAATTCTTAAAGATAGTAATAGTGCAAATATGCTACTAAATTCAGAATCCTTGAAACAAAATAATTTAACTCCCTACATACCAAAATTTTTGAAATTTTGAATGGGAGTAATAAAAGTTATAGAGTCAGACTTGGCAGAATCATTTATAAAAGACCGCATTGTGGCATACGACTTTCATAACAAATTGGAGGTAGATTTTGTGAAACGTATGAACAGAAAAATTGAAAAAGAAAATATAATTGGGTTAGAACCTACCACCACAATAATAGTATAATTCTGATGTCAGACTCTACCAAAATATGTGGAAATCAATGAAGTTTTATACGAGTTAGAAACATACGGACATTTAGGACGCCCATGCAGAAAGAAAGAAAGAAAGGTGTATGAAATGGGGAAGGAAATCACAAAACAGACGATTGTAAAAGCTCCGAAAAAAAATGTTTGATTTATAAAGGAGATCATTATGTGAATGATTTTAAACTGTGTCCGAAATATATTAGACAGAAAGAAATTAAAAACTATATGGCGAATAGTAACTGTTCATTTAACGATGCCAATTAGGCAATTCCAAGGAAGTCGTATGCCAGTGTGACCTCTTCCTACCGTACTAAATAAACGCAACCTACAACACCAAATCCTAACCCCACACATCCAATCCATCATCACTTAGGACAACAAGAAGTACAAGTACACACTACACCTTCACAAACAAGATACACGCATAAAAAACCTCATCCTTCACAACCAATTACACAATTACCGAAAAAAAAACACGAGCAACTCTTCAAGACAACTCCACAATTGAAGCTCACAGAGCAGCAGTTTCTCCGGTAATTATACCTCAAAAAGTAGGAGGAGTATTAAATTCTCCTTCTTACTCAAAAAATATTAATACAAATCCACAAATAAATGGAGAAACTAAAGAATATATGCTTAACACAATATTAGGTATTGTAGTAGAAATAATCAAAACATTTATTAAACATAGTGAAATAGAATTTCAAGAAGAAAGAGTCATAATCAGACTAGCACAATAAAACATAGTAAATCTAGAACATACATTAATAAAAACTAATGGAAATATTTAATATGTTACAGTGGAATAGTAGATCAGCCATAGCAAATAAAAACAACTTGGAAAATCTACTACTTAAACAAAATATTAGTATTGCCCTAATATCAGAAACATGATTAACTTTACAGGTTATAACAATGTTAGAAAAGATACATACATACATACATATATCAGACCAACAACAAAAGTAACATTAAATGAATTCTTCTTCTTTGAAAACATACCAAAACCTTATATTATAGGTGGGGATATCAATAACCACCATTTAGCATGGGAATGTATAAACACTGATAGGAACGGGAAAACAATATTAGATAGTCTAGGGCAAAATAATTTAGTATTTTTAAGCGATGGTAGCATGATATGTGTAAATGATTATAGCCAAAATCATAGCGCCATCGACTTAACTATTTGCAGCCTAAAAATACACCATAATTTTGAATGGCAGACGTTATCAGACACACATGGATCCAATCACATACCAATATTAGTTAAATGTCAAATGAGCTTAAAAACAGTATTACAAACAAACTATAAAATGTGGAACATAAATAAAGCAAACTGGGATAAATATTACTCAGAATGTCATAACAAAACCACTAACAACATTAAAAATACTAATTTCACTAATAATAATTCATATGAACAAATCATACATGTTATAAACCAAGCTGCAGAAGAATATATACCTAAATACAAAAAAACAGAAATATCAAAGCAAAAGGGAAACCATGCTGGAATGAACAATGCGATCTAGTAGTTAAAGAGAGAGAAGAAGCATTCATTAAATATAAACAAATCCCAAATTTAACAAATCTGATGAACTATGAAAAAGCTCATGCAATTTCGAAAAAAGTCATCAAAAATGCAAAAAGAGAGAGTTGGAGATCATATTGTTCATCCCTAAATAAAAATGAAACGATGAAAAAAGTATGGGAAAAAGATAATCTTTTTAAAAAAAGAAACAAACAAATGATAGATGCTCCTGCAGACTGGATTTTTGATTTCTTATGTAAACATACACCAGATTACACAAATATACCTAATATACATAGTCAAGCAGAAGAGTATGAAAACTCAGAATCAACAGAAGAATTCTCAATAAGAGAATTGAATATAGCCCTAAAAAGAAACAATAATACATGTCCTGGTGAAGAGAATATCCATTATTCAATGCTATACCATTCATTCACCACCAATAATTGAAATACAAATAACAGAAATATTCAGCAAAATTCTCAGAGAAAAAATAGACATACCTACAGAATGGTACAATTGCATTGTTGTGCCGATATTGAAAAGTGGGAAACCAGAACAAGAACCAAATTCATATAAACCGATTGCTTTAGCTTCGTGTGTTTTGAAAACGTACGAATGGATGATAAAAAACAGATTGGAACATCATCTAGAACAACGCCAACTTCTACCCAAATCCCAGTTTGGATTTAGAAACGGAAAGTCTACACAGGACCTTTTATGCGACCTAATAGTGGATGTCTATCATGAATTTACCAGAAACAAGTATTCTAGTATTATGTTCTCAGATATAGAAGGTGCTTACGATAATGTAGACTCAGGAATCCTAACAACCAATATGGATCAATTAGGCCTTCCTCGCCAACTTATCAGACATATTCAGAAGTTGTACAGCAGCAGGAAGATTAACGTAAGAGCAGATAATCAATTATTGGGCCCAAGACAGACATCTAAAGGTTCACCACAGGGAGGTATTTTAAGTCCACTTCTGTACATTATCTATTCCTACGACTTTGAAATTGCCCTACAAAAATATGCCGTCAAGATATTCCAATTCGAATATGATTACGCTATAAGAACACAATATAAAAACATAGAGATGTGTCACAAACAACTCAATGAAGCAGCAACAGCAGCTAAGAAATGATTTGGAGACAACGGAACAGCTATAAATGAAAAGAAATCATCAGTTTGTACATTTACAAGAAGAAGATATCAGCATCCCAATACAATCAGAATGGCCAGCATGAATATCCAGTACAAATCAGCTGTTACATACTTAAGAGTTTTATTAGACAAAAAACTAAATTGGAAACTACAAATCTAAAATGTTATTAAAAATGCGAAAACGCTATCAATATCATCAAAGTCTCCAGTAATCAAAAAATGGGAGCAGATCCAAATATAAGTTTAATTTTTGATAAATAATTCATACGGTCAATCATTGATTATGGAAGCATTTTATATGGGACCGCTGCTAAATGCCATACACAAAAGTTAAAAAAAAATTAAAAATCGATGTTTAAGGTTAGCAACAGGAAGTTTACAAAGTTCACCAATAAATGTCTTGGAAGCGGAGTGCGGAGAACCACCATTACATCTCAAAAGAAAAATGCTAAGTGACAGATTAATTTTAAAAATGAATAGTAAACAAGGTGAAAGCCAAATGAATATACATAGCTAATTATTGAATGCCTAGTATCAAGATATTGGGAAAAGAAAAGATTACCACTCATAATAGAGAGTTATAGCTGGATTAACGAATACAAAAATATAGTCTCCGGAAGCAAATTACAACCATGTTCCTCTGTGCCTTACAAAACATTGCCAAGCCCATCAATAACGCATTACACATGGTATAACAAAAATGATGTAACAACCAAGGCTCAATTTCAAAGACTAGTAAATAAAAAATGGGACAAGTTTTGGGAAGATCTTTACAGATGGATCGAAAAGAAATAATAAAATAGGATTCGCATTCTATCATGAAGAAGATAAATATTCAGAGATGTACACCGCAGAACTGATGGCAATAAAAGAAGCATTAGAATACTGCCTTAGATACGAACACAGTTCAAAATATGTGATATTTTCAGACAGCAGAAGTGCAATCGAAAAACTGGAAAATATAACACCCAATTCCGAACTAAATCACATAATAGTAGACATATTAAGATTAAGTAATAAAATCCAAAGCCTAAATAAAGAAATTCAGTTAGTTTGGATCAGAGAGTACATGCTGGCATACCTCAAAACGAAAAGGTGGATGAAATAGCGGAGAAGGCCACAGAAGAAGGAAAAGAGATTCATAATTTCAAACTCCCGACATCAGATATGCGACAACTGGCTAAAACTAAACTAACAGATGATTGGCCAAAACATTACCGGGAATATAGGGGAGGAGAAAAGTACAAGTCGTTTGTACCTATAGTAAAATATAAGCCATGGTTTCATAAGGAAACCGATCGGTCGTTCATAAGAACTTTAACCAGAATAAGATCGGGACATTGTTTAACACCCGAGAAGAAATTTAAAATAGGCCTCTCAGAAAATGAAAACTGTGAATGTGGAGAAACAGGTACACTACAACATTGCTTACTAGAATGCAGTATTCACGCGACGGCTATATCGAAATTTTATGAAAGGATAGCAAAAATACTACCTTCTCCTGCTAGTCTGACAACAATATTAGCATGTGAAAAAAATGAGGTGAGAAGATTATTATATAAATTACCAAAACAAACTAACATGAAATTGTAAACAAAGTAAAATTCTGTAGAGTAAATAACTATATTTGAGTTTAAAAAAATAAAAGAAAAAAAATTGAAAAAAAATAAAATATTAAAATAAATAAAAATTAAAAAATAAATAAAAAAAAATTTCGCAATAAATTAATAAATTAGACTGGCCTTTTAGTTTTCTGAAACCAGTGCCAATAAATTGACACACACACACACTCAAGAAGGGGAACGGCTAATCCAATGATTATATTTCCTTTCTTTTCTTGAATAACCTAGGATGCATTACAATGCATCACTAAAGCAGTGCGATCAACATTCCATGTTCGAAATCGAACTTGAAAAACAATAAGAGAAAGAAATATATTAACAATAAATAGTATAAATAGTGAGAAGCATTTTGGGCACGAATGGAAAAGTTACATAATTCCGTGAGTGCTTGAATGCTTTACGTCACGAGTTACGTGCTATACTTTACCTACGACCTACTTTTGTAGTTGTATTTATAAGAAGCATAAGAAATAACAGTTACATAATTAGAGGTGCTTGATAAACTCCATCTCTATTACTCTATCACCAATGAAAGAAGCACATTGGAGAACTAACGATTCTCCACGACTAAATAATAGCGCACAAATTATTTTTACATATTTAGCTGCACAATGATATAAATTCTTCACACCAATGAATAATAAAAAGAATTCACTCTCGTTAGCCAATCACATTCTATTATTATCAGAATTCACGCTAAAATGAATTGAAACGAATAAATCAAATTGTCTCCTTAAAACGTCAAATACCTAAGAGCGCAAATCGCTTCTGACAGCGCGTCGTTTGAAACGTCAAAATAATTAGAAAATCATAATTTTACGTATTATAAGAGAAAAAAATGGACAACAGTAGCGATAGTGAATATGTAGAATTAATTTCATTTATAAATGTAAGGGTTCCGATTAAAAATATGAGTTACGTATATTATATTTACTCTTTACATTCTTATAAATATGCTCTATAGCCTAGTGGTGGTTGACTATGGCGCGGACGATCGAGGTTCGATCCCCACTGAAAGTTTTTTCTTTTTAGTCGTGGAGAAAGTATAGTCTTCAACTTGTGTAAAATGGCTATTATTCACTTGGATGATTCCAAAACTCACTCGCTGCGCTCCCTCGTTTTGGAAACTTCATCCGCGTGAATAATAGCCATCATTCTGAACTCGTTGAAGAATATACTATTAATCATCATTAATATATTCTTGATAATCAAAAGTTCATTTTTTAATTATAATCAATACATATTTTTAGCCCCTTGGGCTTTTCATAGTTAAACGTGGCCATATCGAATGTTTTCAAATAGTAAATTTTGAATAAAATGGTGACGTCTATTGACAGTTGCTAAGATGTTGCTAGGGAAGCCGTGCGATTTACTTTACAGCTGTGCGTTTTTTCACAGTGCGTAATAGACGTCATTACATTGAAACCGACTGTGTGTTATAGACTGATTACAGGGGAGGTCGTAGGTAAAAATATTTTTCTTCTCTCACACTAGTAAATTCCATATTACCTACTATTTGGTTACTAAGTAAATAGATCATTACGGATACTGACACGTAATGACTAGCACGTAATAATAGTATATTACGTAACGTGTGTGGTAAGGATCATTTTACGCACGAATGGAAAAGTTACGCACGATGCCGCGTAGCGGCGAGTGCGTAAAATGATCTACAACACGAGTTACGTACTATACTTTACCTACGACCTACTTGTACTTGTATTTTTTATAAGAAGCATAAGAAATAACAGTTACCTAATTAGAGGTGCTTGGTAAGCTCTATCTCTATTACTCTATTAACAATGAAAGAAGCACATTAAAGAACTAACGTTTAATCATTATTATTATATTGTTGATAATCGAAAGTCCATTTTTCAATTATAATCAATACATATACATAGCCATTTGGGCTTTTCATAGTTAAACGTGGCCATATCTAATGTATTCAAAAGGTAAATTTTGAATAAAATGGAGACGTCTATTGACAGTTGCTAAGATGTTGCTAGAGAAGCCATGCGATTTACTTCACAGCAGTGCGTTTTTTTTACAGTGCGTGATAGACGTCATTACCTACATTGATACCGACTGTGTGTTATTGACTGATTACAAGGGGGGTCGTAGGTAAAAAAATTACGCCTCAGTTTTAGAAAAAAAAAAACAATTCATCACCCAAGCCTAGTCAGTCAATGGTTTCGAGTAACCATGGAAACGAGTTAGTAGAGGTTGTTTTGACGTTTAATAATTAATAAGACCCGCTGTCACTAGCTGTTAGTGTGAATGTACATTTGTTTTAAAGATATTGCCAGACAAGTCAAGAGGAAAATATGAAAATGTATACCGGCAGTTTATGAACTGGCGAACAACTAACAATGTAAGTTTATTTTCTGAAAACGTACTCTTGGCATATTTTGAAGAAATCACTAAGAAATTCAAACCATCTCCATTACGGGCAACATATTCGATGTTGATTAGTACTATAACTTTCAAGAATAATGTCAATATTAAAAATTGCACAAAATTGCGAGGTTACTTAAAAAGACAATCCGACGGTTTTAAAAGAAAAAAATCGAAAACCTTACATTCTGGTGAGATAAAACTTTTTTTAAATGAAGCTCCTGATGTGCAGTATTTTTTTCTGTCTACTGTTTGATAAATAAATGCTACTTGTTATTCATGCGTTTTATTTTTGGTTGATGAAACTGTTCGTAGAATAAGTATAACACAACTAGAGTTGTAAGCTTATTACATGCTACCACAGTCGCCGCTACGCGGCTCGTGTGCAACTTTTCTATTCGCATGTAATAAGCAACTTACAGCTCTTGTAACAGTAGAAAAAATTGACCTTTACCCTGACGTCATACCTACTAACCTCGCGAAATCAATCAATTAGGCAATCCATCGATCTGTCAAAATAAATTCAATATGGCGGCGACGGTCAAACAAATAACAAAGTTGTGTTTGAGTGTTTGTTTCTCCATTGGTTTTCTTTCTGTTTTTTGGCTGTAAATTGTGATTTTTGAATAGTAAAGTGTTTGTCTTGTGAAATACCTTCGATATGTATTGTGGTTGGTTGTGGAAGCCGTTCTAATCGTGATGAAGTTTCGTTTTATCGCGTTCCCGCAGAGATAAAACACAGGTTTTTAACGGAGAAAAACTATTCGACCAAACTTCGCAGGGCTGCATGGATTGCGGCAATAAAGAGAGACGATCTGACCGAATCTATATTGAAACACCAGAAAGTTTGCAGTAGACACTTTATAACTGGTAGGCTTCTTATCAAATATTATCTTGAATAGCATATCAACTCTTCTAGCTCCTAGTATACGTAATTTGTACTCAAGTAGGTATTAACTTATTTTAGGCAAACCTGCTGCCCTGGAAGATAAAGACCACCCTGACTGGGTACCATATCAACATATGGGACATGTGTCTCAGAAAGTAAAAAAAAGGGCTGCAGATGTTGAGAGAAAGAATCGCAGATATAAAAGGACAAAACTGTAACGCATAGGTCTGACACGTTACTGATTCCAATGTTTGACCGTCGCCGCCATATTGAAAAGATCACGTGGTCTGGATTGCCTAATGAGTCAAAAATGGCTACCATTACTTTGTCGTGTGCGTAAATACGTTGACTGCTTGTTTATCTTGTTCAGCCACCGTCTAAGAAGTGAGGTTAAGTTGGAAATATTCATTTAATGCGAAACAGAAAATTCTGTACTTATCGTGGAATAAAAATAATAAATTAGAGGTCTTGAAAAAAACCGATTTTATAGAATTTATCTGAATGCAAATGATGGAGCGATTTGAACAAGACTCGATGTATGAAAATAATGACAGTTGTCATAAGAGGTCAAAATAAATTCTTATGAATACAACCGATTAATCGTTTTTGGTGCTATCTCTTTTCAACATTTGGAAGTAATAATTAGAGTTACATAAGAACGTATGTCATTGCTTGAAAGACAAGTGTACGTATATTGTATGATGTGTTTTTACTGTCAGTAGAAAAGGATGAGGTATATAAAGTTTGTGTTTACTACTGTTCATTGTTAGTGACGTCAGGGTGAAGGTCAATTTTTTCTTCTGTATGTAATATACTATTTCTTACTGCAAATTTGTATTTGTATTCCAACTTTTCTTAGAACATGAAAGTAAGAGCATACATTTACCAAAACGTGAAGGCAAGCAACACATTTGCCGGGAAATGTACCGGGTGACCCAATAAGATTGGCTCTCGGCCATATCTCTAGAGCCGTTTAATATAGTACAGCTTCAGGAAAAAAATTTATAACAAAAGTGACCTCGAGAAAAACCTGGAAATTATTCACAGAGTTGTGGGTCCACCGCCAGAGGGCGTAATTAAATATCAAAAACAGTAAAATGAATAATTTACAAATTTTGCCCAATTAAGATGAATTTAAACTATGATTATCGTATTCATGAAGGAATTCAGCGTATATTTGATTTTATAAGTTTAAGTCTTCAAATAAGAGGTGGGGGAAGCGGGAACTTTATTATGAAAAAACGCCTGTAATTCCAGTTCTACTTAACCTATCTATGCAAACTTAGTCTTTTTGAAGAGAGCTCATCCTTTCTACCAATGCAAGAGTTATAATTTCGAAACAACCTAATGAGTAACGTATACGCTAGAGAGCGCTATTTATTTATTTTTTTAAATCTAGCTATCCTTGAAAAATGTTGAATGGAAACATGCATTTTTAATTAAGGAATATGAAATTAATAAATTAGCAACAGAATAGCGAAAACCGCATGTCGATATCTGTTTCGTATTACGAGATATCCTAGAAATGTGTAAATTTTAATCATTTTCCTTTGAACATAAATTACTCCGACATGACTGAACGGATTTTAACATTTTTTGACTCCTTAAAATTATCTTCCCTGGTTCTATTAATAATAGTTCCAATTATTAGGTCAATATTACTTATGCTGTCACCGGGAAGCTGCGTTATGGAAGTTAAAATGGAAATATATAAAAAAGTATTGGTCCATGAAAAAAACAAAACAAAAATATATGTCTTGTGTCAAATTGATAAACCTAGTAATTTGATTATTTACGTGTCATTGCGATTTGTGTGCATTAAATTCGATATAAAATTTACTTAAAAGTTATATCTAAGATGATTCTTACAAACGAAGAAGCATTTGATATGATAGGCATTTACTTTGAATGTATGAGAAATGCAACTGTTGCGGCTTGGGTATATGCCATACAATATCCCCAAAGACGTCATCCCGGTAGCAAAGTTTTTCTTATGCCCAATTTCACCAACCATTTCCTAAAGTTAGGTAATACCTAAAT
>CAJUYG010003248.1:0-22768 GCA_910591675.1 Galerucella calmariensis
TCGTGGTAGATTGATTATGAAGGGTTTGGGAAGTGGAGGTATTTGATTAATTGATTTATTAGAAAAATGTCAATTATCAAATAAGTATTAGTTGTCATTTTCACAGCTTACTTTAATAAATTATCTTTTTCATATTTACAGTAATTACTAAAACCAAGATTTACAGCTTCTTTCCAAACTCAAAAACGGTACAAGGTAGAGATAACATATTTCATATTTTTTAAATCAGAAAAGAAGTCCATTCCCAAAAATGTGAAAATATACAGGGTGTCCCATTCAAAAAAGAACTATTATTTTTTGTACTCCCTTAAATTTGCACGCTAATGAACTTTTGATAGAAAATTAAGAAAATTCAGCTGTAACCTAATAACTTTCATACAAGACTTTTTTTTCTAAAAGTGATAATAACGATGATAGGGAGTGGGTAATTTATGATGAATAACCCTGTAGGTACCGTCAAAGTTATAATTTATGCACGTTTTGGGGGTTAGCAATGGTATCGGAGAGGTTTTTTTTTTCTATTTTTTAGCTTGAAATGAAATCTATTTAATGTATCTAGAGAAATATGATTACAGGGCCGTACTTAGGAAATACTTATTTAATATGTTTCGAATATTTCGAGCACCCTGTATAAGGATATGTATCTGGAAATTATGCACTTCTACATTCGGAATAACAAGAGTAAAATACGAGAAATAAATTTATACTTCAAAAACGAAGAGATTTTTATTAATCTCATTAATTGACATGAGAGAAAAAAAGAAATTCTAACAGCATTGTCCAAACGAAGCAAGTCTTGCCTACAAAAATTGCACAAAACTACCTCCATTCTGCTCTATGCACTCTCTTGCCCTTTTTGTAATATTGCGAACGGACCTTCTCCTTCTGATCACATCTGGATTATTTCTGATCCTTACACGGGGTGTTCGAAATATTCGAAACATATTGAATGAGTATGTCCTAAGTACGGCCCTGTAATCACATTTTCCAGTGGTTTGTACTCGTAAACATACAAACTCAATTGAATTTCTAGGATGCTTCTCTAGATGCATTGAAATGATTCCATTTCCAGCAAAAAAATAAAAAAAAACCTCTCCGATACCATTGTTAACCCCCAAAACGTGCATAAATTATAACTTTGACGGTATATATTTGGTAGTAGAATTATCTGCGGAAAAATAAGAAGGAAATAAGTAGATTCGATTTCTCATATTTTTTACAATTATAATGAGCAGTTTGAAAAAAAATCTATATTATACAGAGTGTTGTTTTTAGGAAAGACGAATTTTGAAAGTTTTTGTCAAGCTGGAGCTACATTATCTGGAGATGCTTTTAATGGAGTTTCTAGGTAATGGTTCTTACGTGTACCAAATTTCAAAACAATCCTGTATCTCGATTTTAAAGTGCAGAAGACACATTAAATATAGGTTTTTGTGTATTTTGTAAGGAAAAAACTTTCAAAAAAATCCAAGAGCTCATCCATTTCTCAAATGTGGTTGTAAAAATTCAAACAAGAAGGATCAATAAAACTCAAAGTCCAAACCACAATTTTAATATTGTCCAACAAAAGGACAAATTGTTCAGCAACTAGTTTCGGTACAAAATTACCATCATCAGGCTACAATAGAAATGTTATACTTATCAAAAAAGATCTCATGAGATAATGTTGAAAGTTGAGACAAAATACATCAATATTATTGAAATAAGATGAAAATTTTTTGACATTTAAAAAAAAATAAATTTAATTCCATGTGTGTAGTTTTAGTATTGACTTGGGTTCGATTATCATTATTTGTTCTTCTTCTTCTTTTTGTAAGTGAAACATTGACAATTTAATATTTGTATGTTGGTTTGCTGATTTCATTAGGATAATGATATTTAATTATTAGTGTTTTGGTATTAGTGATATCTGTCATTGTTGGGTATCCATTTTAATTTTATATATCCGTTTCCATTTAACACAGTACATGTGCTTTAGTGACATTGAGTTATAACAACTTTTTAAAAATCTTCTAATTTTCAATAAATGGATAATTTACTATTTAAAATCCATTATGATTCATCTCATTCTCATTTTGATAATGAGTTTAATAATAATTTCAGTGGCTAATAGAGGTCTGTTAGTCCCTTTCGAGATTTTAGTACCCCATTCTCATACTTCGGTACTAATTATCTTCAATATCTATCCATTTGGATATATCAAATGTAAATTTAAAATTAATATCCTTCAATGTCTCCAATTTTGCAGTTTTATAATGTTCACAATAACCCTTCATATTTTCTAAATAATATTAATTTTCTTTCTGAACCACTTTTATTTGTCTAATCTATAGTATGGATTGATGGCAGATTAATTGTCTTCCTGTTGTTGATGTTTCATTAAGGTAATTGTATTATTATTTATATATTAATATCACTTTAGAATTAAAATAATTTGTGGTTGATAATTTTTTTTATCAAAAAATTTTCATCTCATTTCAATAATATTAATATATTTTGTCTCAACTTTTAACATTATCTCATGAGATCTTTTTTGATAAGTATAACATTTCTATTGTAGCCTGATGATGGTAATTGTGTACCGGAACTTGTTGCTGAACAATTTGTCCTTTTGTTGGACAATATTAAAATTGTGGTTTGGACTTTGAGTTTTATTGATCCTTTTTGTTTGGGTTTCAAAAAAATATAAAAAATCACACACGAATATACTTAATAGTTATTTATGTATTAAGAGCGAAAAGTGATACATTATTGCTTGAGAGTAATGGTTACCAAAGTGATCCCCATCTACAGTTGAAGCTAGGCCCTTTTCGAATGAAACACCCTGTATATAGACTATTCCACCAAAAACCAAAATTCTGAAGAAATTAATTCATAAATATTAAGGTTGAAAGGTTAAACGCAAAGTTCACGTTTCAATTATGGTGGCAGAAGATGGTGTGGGGACGGTGTGAGAGAGTTAGAGATAAAGAAATAGTAAGAAGGAAAGAGAGGTGCGGAGTGGAAAATACACCGTTCTCGGCAGCAGTTGCCCCACACTTCGTTGATAGTCTTAGCTACATCGCCCCATGAGAAACGCCAGATTCTATTTTTTTCTACGAACGTGCGTTTAAACCCACTTTCCCGCACTAGTGCGATAATGTAAAATCATGCAAATTTTGACCTTATTAGATAGTTTTTACTTCGGAAGATATAACTATTGTTGCAACAGGTGGATAAATAATCCATCAAATAAAATTTACATCTTATCTAGCTTTTTGTTGCATTTTTAATTTTTTGAAAATATGAAATAATGAAGATATTTTGATATAACCCTGTACATTCTTCAAAGTAGTGTCATAAAACAACTATCAAACCACCCGGGTTTAATATAAAAAAAATATATCAAATGAAATTCTTTCATCTACAAATGACTTAAAACCGTTGCCGTCACCGTGATCGTCATCTTTATGTGACCTGCAACCGATGCCATCCTCATCGACGTCATCTACTCACTAGTTACCAAATAACTTCACTGGACCGGCAATTTTGAGTAATTTACAGAATGGAACAAATTGTGTTTCTAATATTAGGTAATATTTATAATAATAATAATAATAGTTTTTGGTTAAAGTTTTGTATATGTATGTTGAAATAAAAAATCTTTCGAAAAATGGATTGGTATACTTTTTTGCATATACGGTCGTAGACAAAATAATGTTCTTAACTCATGCGTAAAGTGTCTTTCCCGCCCTAGACCGCTTGCCCGAACTCCACTTCGCGTCGTTCGGGTCAACTGCAGTCGCGTGCGGGAAAGTATCACTTTCCGCACTTGTTAGGAAAATAACTATTTCCCTAATCCCTGAAGAATTTTCTTCAAAATGAAAAAAAAATCAATCGCGCTCAAGTATTTCGAGGTGACGTTTTCTTTACAACTTTATGACTCGCCCACTTTTTCATGTCTCGGTCAAATGGTCAGATTATTGAAGTATACACTTTTCTCCGTATACTTAACTTACCTTGTCTTGATTTGACGCGATCGAGTTTTTCTGAGGATCGATTTTTTTCAATTTGATCGGCTACCCTCAACGCATGCTCCATTAAGAGTTTCCTGTATGGTAGGGGTATATTACAGGGTGTGAGATTTCTCCCTATATGATTTTCTGACGCGCTTGCGTTACGCGCAAAATTCCTGTTTGGACTCCTATACTATGATGAAGAGACTGAGAATAATCATAGTTCTATATATAAACCTTTTTCACTCCCTAACGAGCTATAGGAAGGGCTATAGGGTCCTGAATCTGAGAGTTGGGAATGGTTTAATATTTATAATCATTGAATGACTAATTTCAATGATTGATGCTGCAGTTTATTTTTAATTTTCCTGTGATCCGTGTTCATAGCGAAGCGTTAGTGCAGTGTCCAAAACCCAAAACACGTCTGAAATTGAAACTTCCGTCGAAACGGTAGGAATGATAAACATTAAAATTAATCAAATATTCAAAATCTGACTACGCTTCATTGTTTATTATAATTTATTCATTTTATAAAAAATGGGATTCACGGTTTATCCTTTTTTCAGGTGTACCATATGAATCAAGAGGATCACGATTTTCGACGATTGTTAATTTTCAGAAATTTATAAAAATTCATGGGTTGAGAATACGGTAATCAGTGTAGCGACTGTTTTCATTTAAAACAAGAGAATATTCAGAAAAGTAATTAATTGCAAGCAAAACTTTCAAAAATTTTCGTTGTTTAAACAACAGATATCAGGTGTCATCCTATACTTTTCCATTCAGTTGAGCCTTCCGGGCAAAAAAATTACGAATTGAAACAATTTCAAAAGCGATTGTGCCACTTTGTCCTCCTCTATGTAAAAATTGTAACAAATACAATATGGGCCAATAGGTGTGCGGTACGACATAAGATTGTCTGTATCTCTTAAACCGTTAATTTTATGGAGATGTCGCGGGAATACTTTTTTTCTTTGAAAGAGATTCTATCAAATTATTCACTTCGGAGCCTTTTAGTTTGTTTACGAATGACGTGAGGAAAAACAATGTATATAAAGTATCATAATTTTCATTCTCTCTGTCACTTTCCAAGATTTTTATGGGAAATTCTGAGACTTTCTGTATTGATTGTATATACCTTGTCCAAAGTTTTCTCGTTTTATTCGAGAGAGAGTCCAATACTGAGAAAACTCTCGCGAATGGCGTCAAAATTCCTCCTTAAAAACATATCAGCAACTCTATTCCACACATTCCGTCACATACTATTTTCAAAAAGCACCCCCTGTATATTTTTGTTGAAAATTGCTTGTCACCTGATTTGGAATACAACGGTGAAATATACTTGTTTGTTTTTTATTATAAGCACTAAAAAATTAACATTCTATGATATTTTGCTTTTTCTTTTTGCTCTTATTTTTTTGGAACCAAACCAAAATATTATGCTTTTATTTTTTTATCACGACGTTTCGGTAGCGTTCTAGCTACCGTTGTAAAGATAAATCAGTTATTGAACAGTTTTTGGTCCCTATTTGACACAACGAAAAAATTTGCCAACTAGACAATCAATGTTGTCAAGGAACATACAGAAGATATATTTTGCTTCACCTAATTCAGGAGATAGACGTAGGTTAATCTTTTTTTCTCAATTTTTGACAGTTAATAATAATAAATGTAGAACAACAATCATTTGCGAATGTACCTAGGCATAGTTAATTGGCGAATTAAATTTTTGTACTATCCACAAATTTGAATTCAAAGTTATAAATCTTGTTATACGCACCATGCCAATTACATTCAGTCCAGAAGAGTACATTGATAAGCTATTGGTTTATGATAAACGCAGGAGAAATATACCAAGAACGTTTCCTCATCGTCCTAAAGTATCGCACATGTTGCTTTCTGAATTGGAACGGAACGTGCACAGCGGTTCGTGTCCAAAAAAAGTGGGATATCGCAGCGATATCCACTGAGAACTGATGATATTGTAATCAATGTACTCTGTATGTTGGAGTTAATCCTCATAATCCTCATACTTCTGTTGAAAAGAGAGCTGAAGAGCGAGGAATAAGCAAGAAGAGGATTTTTAAGCAGCACAAAATTATCGTACCCATAGACTACATTCAGTTCAAGGACTGAAGCTTACTGATTTCGAGAGAAAATTATATTTCATATCTTCAATCGATTTCCGACAATCGCTCACTATTAAATCAAATATTTTGGAGTGATGGAAAGCCGCTTCCGCAACATTGATGTAGTTAACATACTGGATGCTCATTATTGGTCGAACGAAAATCCTCACTGGGTTCGTTCAACTCATTTCCAAACATCAAGGTATGAATGTATGGTGTGGTTATTCAATGGTCATTTGAATGGGCCATACTTTTTCGAGAGCACATTGAGTGGACACAGGTATTTAGATTTTCTTGGAAACAAGTTACACAAACTGATCTGGCAACAGGACGGTGCTCCACTTCATAATGCAAGCATTGTTGTGGAGTATCCCAATCTGTTTTTCCACAAGTAATGGATAGGCACTACAGACCTAAAGCTTGGCCTCCCCACTCGCTCGATCTAACGCATCTGGCCTTTTTTTGTGAAGTTATCTTAAAGATTTAAGTATATCAAACACAGCCTGTAGAGTGTATCTAGATTTAGATGATCTAAAAGATCGCATTTGTGAGGCATGTCGTCACAAGAGCGCTTTTAAGACGTTTTGAAGCTTTTGTGGAATCTGAGGGAAATTATTTTGAACACTTACTGTAATTTTCCTTTTTCATTATTTGTATTTTATTTTAATAAGGTAATTTATAAATAACGAAATTAATGTTATCTTCTTAAGTGCTAATAATGAAAAACCAACAGGTATGTTACATAGTTTAATCTCTAATAGTGCGACAAGTTATTTTCAACGTAAATGTACAGGGTGTGCCATTTAAAAATAGAAAGTGAGGGGTGGCTGCCAAAAAGAATGTTAGGTGAAATAAAGTTACTTGTAAGTCATTAGAAAGGAATTTCGATGTTTCCACAGTATTGGAATATCTTTGGAATTGAGCAAGATATTGCATGTGAACGATAACTTGGGACACCTTGTATATGTCAATTCGTCAATTCATCTTTGGAAATTATTTAAAACGAACCTTCTGCATGGGATTGTTGTGAAAATATTGTTAAAATGAGTGAAACACCACAAAGCGAAGCCGGACCGGTCTGTAGCGGATATTGAATAGTTTAGTTCCAAGTTTTTCTCCTGAAATAGAAACTTATTTGGTCATATATTTTTTATCTCCAATATTGAAAAAATGTACCGTCTAAAATTCATTCATGCATATCAGATTTGGCTGCAACAATAACGTACTGACTTTTTCGTGTATTGAACCCAATTCCGGGAATTTTCCGGACGATGATTGCATCACAACGTATAGATGCGGAACAGAGAGATAGGCGATTATATAAACAGCGCGGAGAACATTTACTGATTTCTGTTATGAACAATTTATTCAAATGTTCCACTCCCCAACATATTCATTTAACTCAATCAGCACTATTTTGTAACTGAAATAAGTCTAAAGGCGTCCCATCCAAATTTTTGAGAAATGGAATATTGAAATTTTCTAGTTCTATTTGGATAGTCGGTAAAAAGTCCTAATAAATACAATCTAGCTATTCCCATTTTTCCTGAATTTCATCTTGAATCACAAAATCCATTTTCAACAGAATGTGGAATAAAAACTGTTTTTGAGGTCAACCTGGAATGCATGTGTACTACGCTGTCTACTCGACAGTTGTATGTTTCGCGACAAACTATTCAATTGCGTTTTTCCCCCAAAACGGATAAAATAATATTGATTATATAACTAATGTTCTAATGTGGCGCATGGAAGAGGACACACAGAGATAAGGCATGTGGATGATGACATTTTCAAAATGCCAACAGACCACATGACCACCAGATATATCTGTCGCAAGAACTTCGAGATTGTCCTCAAAGATCGAAAGGAGCTTGAGGAAGAGAACGCACCACCACTTAGTAGAGCGAATGAACTGATCTGGTATACAGACGAATCAAAAAATGAAATAGGCACCGGAGCGGGCATATACAGCAAGACGAGCAAATATGAAGGAATCGTCTCGCTAGGAAAATAGGCCTCTGTATTTCAAGCAGAGGTCTATGCAATACTTGCATGTGCAAGGGTTAATAATATGAGAGCCTACAACAACAGGCAGATCAGGATCTACAGTGACAGTCAAGCCGCCCTTAAAGTACTTCAGAGCTATAGGGTGACATCTCGGCTAGTATGGGAATGCGGCGAAGTTCTAAGGCGACTCGGAACAGTATAACACTGGAGTGGGTCCCAGGTCATGAAGGAATCGCAGGCAATGAAAAATCTGACAAACTCGCAAGAGTAGGATCGTCAACTCTAATGAACGGACCCGAGCCTGCTGTGGGCATCCCCAGATGCTCAACGAGGTCATGGTTAAAAGGGTGGTTGGAAGAACAGCACAATAAACACTGGAAGAATACGACCAGGCAAATACATGGGAAGAAATTGATAAAAGAACCATCAAAAAAAGTAGCGAGCAGGAACAAACTACGCACCATAACGGGGCTACTTACGGGACACTTTCCCACAAAGGAGCACCTAAACAAAATAGGGCTGTATAACGGAGACCTCACATGCAGAAGATGCAAAAAGGATATCTAAACAGCTCTGCATATACTATGCAACTGTGAGTCGCTGGACCACAGAAGGCAGAAACTGTATGGCAGAACCCAAATGACTCCAGAAGACTTCTACAACCAACCAGCAAAGAACCTGTATGAGCTAATACAGGGAACGGATTGGCTGATTAGGTTGTAGTCAGAACACTAGGAGTATCCACAAAAAGCCCAGGGGGCTGAGGTGGTACGGGCGAAGGACGACACCTTAGAAAAAAAAATGTCCTAATGAACCAATACAATCCTTGAATTTTCCTTTGTTACGACGTTTTTATAAGTGAACATACCCCTTGACGACGTCATATAATCGTTTTGGTGTTTCGCCTACTGCCATATTGTGATCATTTCTATAGTAACGGGCAAGCTCAATAAGATGTCAGTTAATTCTCCAAAATGCAGCGCTTTGGTTTCTAATTAGTGGTGAAATTGATCAAAAAATTGAAAATTTAACACCAGATTATTCGTTATATAATCGTAACGAATACCAACTCGACCAAAGACAATATTTTCCGATTATTCACCTCTTCACTCGACGTATTTCACGAAACACCACTCGAGCTGCGCTCTCGTGATGTTTCCCCAAATACGTCTCGTGACTAAGTGAATAATCGAATATTTTCTATGCTCTTGTGATATTATAACTGATTATTTCTCTCGTATTATTTTCAACCAATTAGAACAATCAATTCAATTAAGTTACCTCGTATAATTTCGATAACACCTTATTATACTTATATCTTGTTTTTAAACTAATAGGGGCGATTTGAATTTAAGTTGGCATTTCTGCAGCCTAGTGATTGGTTAAATTGCCACCCGTTTCACTCAGCTGAGTTAACTGAGTTAAGTGCTATTTTTATTGTTTATTCAGTTTGATAAACAAAATCTATGCTTGTTTTTCCCTGTTGGTAATATAAATTTCCATGTAAAATTTAATTATTGTAAATATTTCTACATCAAGTTTTACTCTCATTACAGTACATTATTATGGTATTTTTCGATATCAAAACTACTGTTGATTTCTGTTCGTGCTCAAATGTGAATAGAGAATAATCTAAACATACAGTAGCTTTTTTGTACATATTTAGATTATACATATTTATATTATACAATTTACATTTTGTTCACAATAATGTGACATTCGGTTACAGCTTTCGCCATGACCTGTGACCAATGATGATTTAAATTCTAGACTTGCATTGATCCCTCATTGGACACGACATCTGCGAGCAATATAATATAATATATAATATAATATATGTCTCATAATTGTCAATTAGTTCGAAAAGTCTGAAGATTACCCTTTCGGAACATTAATATATTCGGAATACGACTGTTGACTACATTTTCGAAACACACCCTTTAGTAACTAATCTAGTAATTTTTAGTGGCGTGAGTGAGGTTTTTTAAAATACTCCTCCTAATTTGAAAACAAGGTATAGAGTAGCTTCACCAATCAAAAATTTTACAAGTGATTATACATAGTTCTACCAATCGAAAATGTTACAATCCTTTAATTTCCATAGTAACCACATCGACATCAATATATTATAACAATTAATACACAAACTAACATTACCGTCAAAAATTGTATAGATGAGGCTTTTACTTGATGTAGATCCATACTAAATGATGGAATGAGACAATTTGATTCCATCAATTACCGTCAAACTCTGACGTTTATCAAAAATGAGTCGATTCGGATTGTAATTTTCATTGTACCAATTTGTATCTAAATTAATATACCTACCCGCTTTGCGGATTATTTGAACTGTCAGATTGTAATAATGCAACAAGTTATTGATGTATAACCTGATTATTTTGAAGTACTTATAGTATTACTACTGATTAAATATTTTCTGTATACTCCTTGTTGTATTAATTTTTGTTTTGATTTTTTCTGGAAATTGGACCAGAATGGGTTTAATATTTTCCTTTCAACGTTTCTGTAGCGTTCCAGCAACCGCGGCGTTATCGAAAATAATTGAATTTTTCATAATTACGGTCCCTATCTGACAATACGTAAAGATTCATCCATATTTTCAAGTTAAAGACATTCACAGTCGATCATAACCTTTCTAAAAAAATGTGGAATGATAGTATGTTATGAAATAGGACGTGGGACATGTCAACATCAGCAGCTACTTCTGCTCCAAGTACTTCCATACTATGTCTTTTATTTTTAGTAATTATGGGGAGACCGGGTACAAAAGTAACGGTGGGTCGAAAGTAACAAATGCTCTCTAGATTTATCGAATTGGCGAACACCACTTCGCTGCCGTCAGGTGATAGCCGGAAGCGCCCTCCTCACTTGCATTTAGTCGCCGAGTATGCCATAGATAATATAACACTGATAGATGGGAATCTGTCCCGTGGCGCTTCATATGACGAATTAATTTTACTAGTGGCGCCACCTTGAGAGTCGGAAAATGAAATTTGACATGGTTGTGATCTCCGCTAACAGTGGAAAAAGAAGATTCCTGTAAATTTACAGTTTTTCGCGTCTGGCGCCATATTCAAAATTACTGTGATCTCATTTTTATTGCAATATGGCATTTATGGTCCATTATTAGATATTTCATTCGAAGTTACTCAACATTTTGATTGATATTACAATAATAACAGTCAAATAGTCAAGTTAAATTAAATGAAATGTCAAAAATGGACCATATAATGCCTGGAGTGGGAAAAATAAAGCAATGATCATCAAGTTTATATATTTTATTCAGAATAAAAAGTAAACAGCCAATAAAACGTTTTTTATATCTTTTAATGACAAAGAGGAAGAGCAATAAATGTAGAAAATAATTTTGAATCGCATACGATGTAAGGTAAAACGATTTTTTAAGGTGAGAAGCATTAATAAGTATATAATTATAAGCAGTGATCAGGGAACGACGCAAAGTACAACAAATAGTTAAACAGTGACTCTCTCACCTTCATTATTGAAATACAAAACAAGATGCATATTGTGGAGTACAAAAATAGTTAAATATAACATATTGAAGTTGAAAAATCACAAACATTCAATAAAAATCAATAATCACTGAAATAGGAGAGGGAGGTATGGTTTTCGAACAAATAACTTAGTAATTACATAATAAACAAATATGAGAAATGAGAAGATATTTAAAAAATGGGCTAAAGAGGGAAATTATACTAAAAAGTACCAATAAAATAATGAATATACAAGGAACATAAAAAAGAAAACCTATACTGACATATCTTTTGAATGATATTGACAAAAGACTGATCATCAATCTGGTCTATTTCAAAATAACTCATAGTGGTCTCCTTTCTGGTCTCTCAAGGCGTTTAAGATATTTATTATGGGTTATTTGAAATAGAGCATTTCTGTTAATCACTCTTATGTCAACACCTTTCTAAACATGGTTCACTTCCTTAATATAATTAAAAAAGACAATGTTTATAATTATATCAAGTAAGTGATCATGTCTGTCTCCTTTGTGTTTTGTGTGCTTTAAGTATTTTCATGAGGGTCACTGTGCTGTGGAAACTTTTCTTCGTTGCTGCTTCGGCTACTGCAAATGAAGAAAGTAATATGAGTAAATTGTCAACTGTACCTATTCCAAATATATTCATAAATCATGACAATTTTTCATACAAATCGAAAAATAGTTTTTTTTATCAGCAACTGTTTCTTTTGGCAGATGTATAATAAGACAAAAAAAAAACATTAAACACATCCATCTACAGTTTGCTAATAACACAGCTAAGTAACTGAAATGTGCACACTATTTAAAAAACAATTGGATATTTTTAATCGTATAGCTCAAACACACATATTGTGATTGTGAACAATTACATATTTGTTTCTCGAAACTACTTACCTTTGAAAAATGTTTGTACATTTTTTCGAGAAATGATGGTTTCATCTCTTCTGTGAGGTAGATCAGTATCTGTGGACAACTTATTTATTTACTAATATAATACTTTAAAATATGTTTCTTAGTTGGTTTTTGATGGGAATTAAACAAACCAATATAATACAATATAATACAACAAAAGGAACAGACAAAAGAAATTTTATTATATAAATACCATTGTATGAGTGCTTATTGCCCTGCAATCCTTCCTCCTCAAACATCTGGTTAGTGGATGGAATATCTATAACATAAAAATTATGTGTTCATTTTTTCTTATGTACATTGTACGACTAAAAAAAATTATAGCATAACGAGTTACATAAAACTCATCAACTAAATTTCTCTCATAGGTTTTCCTTGGAGTTTTAACTTTCCTAAATGGGGAATAATCAATTGATGTTTGCATCATATCTACAGAATGTTTAAATGAGTAAAATTATTTCTAACTTATGACGATGAATACCTTTATTTTGCTCAGGAGTTGTTACCTCTGAGGAACTATAGTGGGGAACAAAAAATGAGAGCCCTCCTTTGGATTTTAATCTAAGAAACACACTCTCATTTAATAACATTCGATAAATATATGTATAAAAAGATTTACTTACCAGGCAAAAACAGGGATAGCAAAGAAAACCTTTTCAATACCATGCCTCGCCTTCTACTTTTTTTAGTAAGCAGTCCAGGCCAAAGTGACGAGGAAATTTTTTTGCCCTATTAAATCCAAAAAGATGATTTCCACTTCTTTCCAGCCAAACCGAATGTTGTTCTTCATGGCTGGGAAGTTTAAAGCTGTATAAAAGAGTGACTACTTTAATATTTTGTCACTTTTTAGTTCATTAAACATGTTTTATATTATAAAAATAAAACTTGTGCACCTCACGCTACAGTCCTTATACAGGGTGGGGCAATCTTCTGACATCGGAGGATTACATCGTTGTGGTGATAGATAGAACTTTATAGTTTTGTGTGAGCTAATACAGTTACTAAGGGCACATTTTGAAAATACTTTCGATTCTACAGGGTTTCCCAAAACCACGTAGCAGCACAAACTTACATTTTTTTAAATGGAACGTACTATATTTTGTTCAAGAATCGAAAAGATCTCACCGAGAGCGTTACAAAAATATAGCACTCTAATATATTATAAGGGTGTTTAACAAAGATATGGCCAATTATTAGCAAAAAAGACCTCCTCTGCAAAACAGTAAATTAAAATAAATCAACAGGTCTTTGTATTTAAATGTTATACACACATCATTGGCTGTACTCAGTATTAATTACTTTTTTCATCTGTGGCTTCTTTATTACAAGGTGAAACAAAACGCAAATCAAGCAATATCTCAAAATTTTTAAATAAATCACCCTATAAGTCTTTTTACAATTTGTTAGTACAATTAATAAACTTTCAAACGATGTAGTACACTTAGGGCATAAGTTAATGGAAAATCGTAGATATTTTATGATAATGGTCATAAACAAGTATTTTACGTACACAAATTAAATGGTATTAAATTTTTACATGCAACCTCTTGTAAATTTTAACATTTCTAAGGCATAAATTCTAATCGTAATTTTGAATGCATCTAAAATATCTTTGACCTCTACTCTTACCATTAGAGGAAGGAAAGTGGGAATTGTGTTGGAAGAAATATTTTTGTTTACTATAAGTAAACTGTCAGGCAAGTCTTATGCGAGTGTCCGGAGTCAAACAAACAGTATATCTTAGTTATGTAAAATGCAAGTTTGTATTTCATTTCCCAACTTTTTAATTTTTTGAAAAACTAACAATAATTATGAAAACCAACATTATAAGAACACTCACATTTACATAAATGAACATTGACATTCTATAAAAAGTATAGTAGTTTATGCTAAGTGTTCAAAATGGCGGCCATTTACTTCCATACAATTCTTTTCAAAAACGAGGATCTTACTCTTTCCAACATAGCTGGAGTTATTGTGAGAAATGCGTTACAAATCCTTTCTTTCACGTCTTCTCTGGTAGTAGGTTCCGTTTGATACACAAGTTGCTTGATGTATCCCCATAAAAAGAAATCCATCGGTGTGAGATCTGGAGATCAAGGAGGCCATGAAATTGGTCCACCACATCCTATCCACCTGTCGGTAAAATGTCTGTTTAACCACCGACGTACACAACGAACGTGATATACAAATGCTCCATCTTGTTGGAACCACAAGTTAACTATTGTGTTTGAATCAACTTCCCAAACACAAACGAAGAATACAGCAATATTTCTTTGACATTTATTAGTAGATACTATTTTGATAGTAGCCCACTTGATATAATCAAACATATGGCTTGATTATGTTTCGCCCATTCTCAAACTAGCCTATAATAACAATTCATGAAAGTGAAACATGGAAAAATATGAAATTTTTGGTAATTCCAGGTACCTACGGTATTAGTAAACATTTTATTTCATTGATTAGATATTGTAGATGCATCCAAAATTGCGATTAAAATGTATGCCTTAGAAATGTTAAAATTCACAAGATGTTGCATGTAAAAATTTAATACCATTCAATTTGTGTACGTAAAATACTTGTTTTTTAACATTATTATGAAATATCTACGATTTTCCATTAACTAATGCCCTAAGTTTTCTACATCGTTTGAAAGTTTATTAATTATACTAACAAATTGTAAAAAGTCTTATAGGGTGATTCATTTAAAAATCTTGAGATATTGCTTGATTTGCGTTTTGTTTCACCCTGTATTAAAGAAGCCACCGATGGAAAAAGTAATTAATACTGAGCACAGTCAATGATGTGTGTATGACATTTGAACACAAAGACCTGTTGATTTATTTTAATTTACTGTTCTGCAGAGTGTTAAAGAGGAGGTCTTTTTTGCTAATAATTAGCCATATCTTTGTAAAACCCCCTTATAATATATTAGAGTGCTATATTTTTGTAACTCTCTCGGTGAGATCTTTTCGATTCTTGAACAAAATAAAGTACGTTCCATTTAAAAAAATGTAAGTTTGTGCTGCTACGTGGTTTTGGAAAACCCTGTAGAATCGAAAGTATTTTCAAAATGTGCCCTCAGTAACTGTATTAGCTCACACAAAACTATAAAGTTCTATCTATCACCACAACGATGTAATCCTCCGATGTCAGAAGATTGCCCCACCCTGTATAACTATGCATTTTGTTGCCATTGTCTATTGATATAAAAAAGTCCACACTAAACTAAACCAACTAAAAACACTCTGTCGATCTTAACAAAATATTGTATACTTATATACAATAACGAAGAACAATTATTTGGAAAATTATGTAAGTACTACTAACCGACAAAATCGTCTTCAAACATTTGTTGTTAGGTTAGGTTAAACATGGGTTAAACAGTGGATTGTGGGTGGAAGTCAGTGTAAGTATCTTTCAACGGCGTTACAGTTCTCTTCATGTTCTCATTAAATCCGCAATCTTAGTATATTTTCCGACTCCCTAGGTGGCAGTACCCTCGTTAGTTCAGAGATTCCCTACCCTGGAGTATGCCACGCGCTGTTAGGCTATGTGGCAGGATGCTACGTGTTTTCACAAATCAAAAGTAAGTATTTGGACGTTTTCTTATTCAGTGTTTACGTAGCCTTGAAAGAATGATAGTAATCTGAATGTTTGCATATCCATTCTTGATTAAATTGATTGTAAATTGTTTAAATTCGTTTTTGTTTGGCACGTTCCGTTTTAGGGTTATAGGTATAACACTTTTCAACAAAAATGAGAAAGGGTACAAAAGTAACATAGCCCTATGACACAGATCTCAAACTATTCTTTTATCCCTTCAGCGATCAGAATTCTCGTATTTTATTATAAATCTATATTTCTTGCAATCTTCAAACACCACAAGACACCATTTTGCGAAACAGGAAAACGTGTTAGGAAACCAAGTAGTGATTATTCCAGAGAGCCATTCCGATCTTCTATTTTGATTACTACATTTCTTACAGTATAGAATGAAACTATGTGAGTTATAGAATTCCAATATCAACATTCCCGATTCCGACTTGTCCATTCCGAATAGATTCCAAGCATTCCTATTCAATTTGACATTACAGTTCAGAAAAACTTTTCTTCAACTTTCAGTATTTTGCTCTTTTCCTCGATAATCTGAGCGTATATACGAGGTAAAATGACAAAATACAAAATTCTTACCATCAGTTATTCTCAATGATTGTTCGTGTTCTTTAAACGACAGTTTTTGAACAAATTAGTTTCGTATGAATATCATAATATTTCCACTGTTTTGACTCACACTCTCGAAAATGATATCAGGTTTGTTCGAAACAGCAACATATGGTACCTAATAGCAAAAGTTTTTAAAAAGTTTGTTATTTAGCTGAGAACTGCAACTTCCTGAACGTTGATGCTGAAGATATCATAATTTTTTGGAGTCGTTATGAGCTGAACTAAGTTATACTTTTTGGAAATAACAGCAGGCAATATAGGAACTGAGAAAAGACTAAGCATAAGTTTTCTAATTGATCGTATGGAACCGAATAGAAACGACTAGATTGAATCTTCGAAACAAGGAAAAGAAGTAAGTGGGAGTTAGGTTAAGCGGGAAACTTCTTTATTGTTTGAAGGAGAACAGAAGGTTGTATTGAAGAAACATTTTTTGCGGTGGTAGAAATCCAATGGAATCAGTTAAATCGGAGTCATTTGATTGAACAAAACCAATAAGAACATTATACTGAAAACAGCCCATGGGCTTTTTTCATTATATATATATATATATACTGAAAAGCGACAAGCGCATGTGATCGTTGCTGATCAATTAGGACACAAACAGACAAATATTGAGGTAAGCAGCAATAATGAATGAAAAGAGTACTCTTTTTAGATTAGTAGTAGCTCTGGGAGATATCTCAACTACAATTCTTACCATAAATTTAGCATAAAGGTGAATCTGGTTAAACAAATGGCAACCAGAGTTATGAGTCTTTCTGACCCCATTTTCAAAGATAAGAATCGTGATATACTTTTCAATTTGTTCCTTGATAATTCCTATCCCAAATCCTTATTAAGAAAGATCATTTTCAATACATCATCTGTTTTAGCAGATAATCCATCACTTCCAATAGTTGAAGCAGGTGTAACTGATCAGAATGCTTTCTCTATCTCTGAAATAGTTCCCTCTTCTTTTTCTACAGTCTCTTTACCGTACATAAGGGAAGTTACTCCCAGACTTACTAAGATTTTTTCACAATACTTAGACAATATTAAATTTGCTTGTAAGAGTTCCTTAGTGTTGAAATCTATATATAATCCTTTAAAAGACAAAATACCTATCTCTGATAATAGTAACATAGTATATAAGCTTCGTTACAAAGACTGCAACTCTACATACATTGGCCAAACCTCTCAGAAATTGTCCTGTCGTGTATCTCTCCATAAGAGTGATATAAGACTTCATCCTGAAAGATGTTCTCTTGCTAATCATGTTTCCTCTTTAGACCACAGAATTAATTTTGAAGGGATTAAGATCCTATCAAAAGAAAATAATTACAATAAAAGATTATTCTTAGAAATGTCTTATATATTTCAAGAGGATGACCGGATTAATAAGAAAACAGACATTCAAAACTGAAGTAATCTTTATTTCCTCCTTTTAACCTTAGATGAACATAATTTTCATAAACATTCAAATAATAATTACAATATTTTTTAATAAACTTTGGTACCTCCCCCGTATTCTAATATATTTTCAATTGTTTTTGATAGTCATTACTTCTTCTTCTTTTTACTGTATCTCGTATGAAAGAAGATCTATTCTTAACCTATTTTCGATAATTAGTCGAATTCCACGTGTTTGTGTGGATTCTTCACTTTGTTTTAAAATGAATTTTTATATTTTAACTTTTCAATTATTTTACAATGTGACTGTTATGTGACTATAACTAGGGCTCTTAAAGCCATTTGGATTGTTTTTTCTTGAAATGATTTGCTTAATGCTTCTCCCGATTATAACATCAAGGATACATTCTCGATAAGCGTAAGTTATAAAACTGTGTAGCGAACTGTTTTGTAAATTATGTCTTTTCTCACTTTTGTAGTTCCCTGAAGATGTAAATAAATATTTACGAAAGCTTGGAAATCTGAAAATCTGAAAAGAGTACTCTTTTCCTTCATTATTGCTGCTTACCTCAATATTTGTCTGTTTGTGTATATATATATATATATATTAGTCATCGATGTATTATCCCAGAAATTATATATAGGGATATTCCAAAAGGAAAAAGCGAGAGGTCCGAAATGATTTGGAGGAGATATAAATATAATTTTGTAGTTCAAAATTGTTGAACTGTAGCTGTGTGTATATATAATAGGTTAGATATTATTTAAATAAACTACAACCATAAGTACCAGTATAAAATCCTGAGTGTTTTATATTCAAACTTGGGAATGTAGACATAGGTGGAAGAAATTAATTTTCTCTAAAAAAATTTCACCTTTCCCTACATTTCCTTTCCATTATCACATTCGAAAGCTGTAGGTATCTATTCTGTAACTATACCTACAACAGTAATTTTTTTTTCTCTTATTTTTTTGTGAATCAAACCACAATAATGTTTGTATATTTTTTTTATTTCGACGTTTCGGTAGCGTTCCAGCTACCGTTGTCAAGATAAATTAGTAGAAATAACTTTTGGTCTCTATCTGACACAACGAAAAAATTCGTCGAAATAAAAAAAAAATAGAAACATTATTGTGGTTTGATTCCCAAAAAAAGTAGAGAAAAAAAGAATAAGTAATGCCACAAGGAACGTACAGAAGATATTTAGTAGTTTTTCTTATGAAAACGGTAACTGTGTGGTAGTGTATTGAATTTGGAATTGTAGAGGAAAAATAAGTAATGTGGACAATGAACTTATATGAGAGGTGTACACATTCAAATAGTTCACTGAACCAATTAGATTACGAGCATAGAAAAACGGGAGAAAAATCTATAAGTCCTGAACAATTCAATTCAATGAACCTTCTAAACATAATTTAATGAACCGGTTACATTTTTATCAGTGTAAATATACATAAATAGAACATATAGATTCAACGAGGCAATCCAAATTTCTTTAGAACTCAATTACGTGGTAGTCCACTTTTAGCAGATAAATCTAAAAATAAAATGAGCATTTTCGGCAAATTACTGATAATAGGTATTTTGAGTTTGGCAACGCTGCTTTAAATAATTTGCTCTCAATTTAAGCTAATTCACAATTTATTTGCAGTAATTTGATCCGGACACCGCATTGGTTAATAGTTTTATTTTGAAAATTACGCTTTGAACTAATGATTAATTGAATCTTGAGATTTTTGGAAAACATGTTGTAAAAGTATGTTGTTGTATACTCAAAGAATAAATATAACAAATCCAATATATCATAGTCTCATGTGACATTACATTTAGAGATCACATCTGGTGAAAAACTAGACGAACTACAATTGAAATATGAAGTGAGTAGGAAATTCAAAAAACGGATGATTTCGTTTCGTTTGAACAAAATTAGAGACGAATATTACTTTTTATTAAACGAATGTCCACAAATTCTTATGTAGAATGTGACCTGCACATAGGTTTTCGAAGTGCTTACAGTAAAATAATTAGGGTTAATGTGATTCAATCCAATGTTAATAATACATTTGTATATGCAGGTTATAATCTGTGTGTCTAGCTTATTCTCTTACATAACTAGTTTACATTATATGATTCTTCCATCATTAATGAGGTGTGAATTAGGAAATTGATATTCAAAAGTCATTGCCAAATTGTGCAGCCTTTAAGGATTTGAAGTATATACTCACAAATCTTGGGTTTCAAGGTCGAGTATACGGGGCATAACAAGCACTACCTTTTCGCCAAGCGGATCTTATGCGGGCATGTGCTATGTGCATTATATTTGCTAACCTCAAAAATAATTTATTAATTTGGTTGCATAGTTTTGCTTACGTTTTGTTTACTCGTCCCGAAGATGATATTCATAATTTTATTAGTATCCATCTCATAATTATAAATTCATACTAGCTTGTTAGACTGTTTGTACAAAGCAATTTGCAAATGAATAGATGGCAAAGAGTGGTGAAAAGAGGTTAAGATTTTTGTTAACTCGCAAAACTTGCACAATTAGCTGACAACTAACATTTGACAATGTGGTGGAGCATTAAACCATTCCGAGTTATTTTGAAATAAATGGCTTGTATATGATTTGGAACGATGGTATACGTCATATACTTCAAAACTGCAGACACCCAACTCGAAGAGCACCCAAGGTATTTACCTATCTAAGCAAAATATAATTTGCCTGAATAGATCAAGTCACAGTATAGAAGCGAACCAGTAGTATAACTCTTATAAATTTCATTCATAAATTGCCAGAGCTTTTGATGACCTTGAACGGATCGCTTCACGATTCATTTTACCATAGGCGTAGGTGGCATGAGTTTTAAAATCACTCGAACGTGTTAAATGTTTTTTCTTAAATATTGTAGAACAGTACACTGATAAGTGAATAAAACAATAGTCCTATACGAAATATTTATTGGTTTTTCCATATCACAATTTTCATTTTGTTATGACCTTTAAAATTTTTATTGACAAATTTTAATGTGTAATATAGTCGTACCCTGAAGAAAACTTTTATTGAATATTTTATTGGAAAATCAACACAAGGATGTACAAACTCTGTTGTTTGACTAATATTTTATAGGTGATTAAACAATATTATCTTACGTAGCAACTTTCTCAAAATTCATTTGGAATAATGTTTCTAATAATGAGATGTATTGTACAAAATTTTCATGCGGCATATTCAAGTTTCCAAAAGTATCCTTATTCGTATTTTCATAAGCTCTAAGTTAACAGTATAAAGACGAATCGTCTAAATTTTGATACGCTTGTGAATACGTTTCACATACGCTGCATGTATGAATTTCCGAACATGCTTCAATTGAATAACCACAAAAGTAGCGAACAAAATTCTTTTCCAATAAATCATTTCTCTGAAAGTCTTTAGGCATTGCAGTATTTGATGAAAGAAATATTGTTGGAATAGCCTTTTTTATAAGAAGTTTTCTTTTATAAGGTTGCATAATCATGTCTGGTTCAAAATGAGCACCACATAAACGATGACTACTATTGTATAGAGTTTCTATTTTTGGCATCAAGTCAGGCCTATCGCATGCTTCGAGCCAAACAACAAAAACAACAAATTAAATCAATGCATGAAACTGAGGCTCATAAATGTAATATGAAGATCAAATAATAAAGTGTTATACTTTTCGAAATGAATCGAAATGAATGAATCAATATCTTCAAAATTTCAAAATATTCCCCTTGGCCTGTTTATATATTTTTAAAACCTGTGATTTTATATTCGGTAATTCAAAAAACTTTAAAACTAATGGCTAATCCAACAATGTGGATACTAGATATAAAAAACCCTATGTGCTCCAGTATCCAGTATCCACTTCAAATCTCCCAACATAATTGGAGAGAGACTTTTTAATCGGTTGTCAATGCAGATAAAAATGTGTAACATCTTACAAGTTCGAAAATTACTTTCAAAAGAGTAAGTTGTTCACTAAGAACAAACATTTAATTCTTGTGCTATGACCACCGACAGACAAGATATTCTACCTTGTACTGATGAGGCACAAATACGCCAAAGCCGCTACACAAGTGAAATTGTCCCTTCTCATTAAAAACCAGAATAGTTGGTTATATCTCAGATATTCCAACCCCGTTTAACTTGTAACTGTAATTCATTGTCTGTCGGGGTATTCAGTCCGAGAAGTAGATGTTTGTTTTTACTGAATGGTCTACTCTTTCAGATTCAAAATGCTTATGTTTTTCGGTATCTATGCATATTTTTGTATTATTTGGATAAATATAACAATAAGATTAATATTCACTTTTCATAAATAATAATTGACCGTAAACAACAGAGAACTGTCAGTGGGACATGAGAAAACGACGTGAGACACATTGCCGCTACGAAAGGTAGGTCTGCATTGTATTTGAATACCTAATTCCTCCCGATTGATAGGTCGCGTTTGTGCATATTCTAAATATCAATTATAGTTATAGACAATTTTCTACTTGAGTAACCCCCAAAACTGTCCTAACAACTTTCTCAAGCTTGTGGTTTATA
>CAJUYG010003249.1:0-22764 GCA_910591675.1 Galerucella calmariensis
CATTAGAAAAGAAGGGTCTGCGCAGGTTTTATTATGGGCCACCAGTTACGCGTGAAAAATATTTGCTTTTCTTATTCACTTATGTTCGTCTAATAACTCCATCACTATCTTTCGTATTCTGAATAGGTCTATTGGTCTGGACTTTGATACACCACTCAAGTTCTATTCTAAATTCAGTATGGCCGCCGCCACAAAATGGCGGATTTCAAATTTGTTTCAATATCCATACTTTGGGTACGGTTCCCATTTGAGACAGTAAACACCTAATACCACACCAGCAAAGTTCGATTATGGACGGCTGAAAAAGGGATGTAGTCCTTAATTTTGTCAGAAGCTTCAAATATCCATAAAATGCAAGACAGCATTGTAGACCACGCTGTTGTGCATCCAGGCTTGAAATAGTCTGAGGAATGACAAGCTAACCTCCATTAACTCAGGTAAAGTTTCTGGAAAAATAACGTATTGAGGAGTTGGGCTGTAACAGCTGGACAGCAAGGAAACCTTGTAATAATTAGTTAATATGTACCAGTGACCACTCCTCATCAATCCAGGGTATGGATCAAACGCAAAGATAAAATCGTAACCTCAGTACATATTTGAATAGCATTAATAATTATATGAGCAATTACTGTTGATATAAATTTCACGTGCCCACGATTTGTTTCCGTCCGATAAATGCTCTTGATTGTATGTAGGTGTGGAAAACCCCTAATAAAAGTTTATTTTATTCTCGACGAATAGCTAATTTAGAGCTGCAACTGAATATGGAGTGATCCGTTCAAAAAAGCATAACTTTGATACGCTACTTTGTATATTTTGAAAAAAATCAAATGTGCTGTCAGTGATTGCTATATCTCACATGAAATTTGGAAATTATGTATTTCATCAAAATGCTGTAATCCTTAGAAGTGAGAAGTTTGCGTAACCCGGTATACATAACACATGTAGATAGAATGAAAATGATTATTGAGTGGAAAGTATAGAATAACTTTTATTCGTCACATTGAGTGAATATCATCACTAAATACGGGATTTTGTACTTCCCAATCAGTTATTATCCAATGGATAGGACCTTGACAACACCGCTGCTGCCAGTCCCCCACTGTCCTGTACCCTTGCACCACCCTCAGGAGTAGGTATCCTTTTCTGCACCCAAAGGAGTGGCCCAGCAGGATAAAGGCATTTGCTTACGATGGGGAAAAATGCTGCAACTTAACCCCTAAAACTAAAATAAATTGTAACTTCCAAAGAAAACGAGAAGCCGAGTTATGATAAATTATATATATTTTGATAAATCATAACTTCCAGAGGAAACAAGAAGCCCAGATTATAGTCGGAGGGTAGAGGTATTATGATATTGGAAACCCACTGTTTAAAGAAAATTTGCTTTCGGAGGGGAACAAGGGCATGAGTTCAGTGCAATAAATGTTTGCGATGGATTTATCAATCTTGCGACAAAAGTGTCTGGAATATTATTTTTTTCAAATAATTACCACTGCATACTCCGCACAGCATTTAGTAGTTAAGCGTGGCAATGTCGAATGTTCTCGGTCGCATCTCTCACATACCTTTAGATAAGTTTGCCAAACTATAATGTAAATTAAAGTCATATTATCCGAGACTGTGCCTTTGTTTCGAATAGGTGATGAGGAGAGTCACAGAAACTTGTGGTCCTTAAGACTTATTTCCCGGAGGAATTCCGGGATATATACAGAATTTATTTCAGGTAAGTGTCCCTCTTCTAACCAGTAGTCTCCTATGTCCTTTACCCTAGGGTTTTTGTATTGCTACGCAATCCGCAAGTAAAATGTATGGAGGTTTCTCCGTCCAGCACTCTCCGTCCTAGTACACTTTATTGAGCTTTCCATTCAAATATGGTAGATTATTGGATACAAATTCACAAAAATTATACGAAAGGAATCTAGTTCCACTAATGAACTTCCATTGGGATCTGCTGATATCAACATCCCACTCATCAAATTCAAGTATTACGATTCACACAAAATTAATAGTGATGGTTTAATTTTCAAGGGAGGCATGTAAACAAAGTGTATAAATCTCAAAATCTACAAGGCTTATTTACATAGAACAAACATTATATTATTAAGGTCTCAATTAAAGATTGCGTGACTAAGTTTTATTACATTGGAGACTTGTTGCTTACCGCCATTTGAATAAATATCAACGAGCTTGTACTTCTTTGTCTAAGGAATAACTGATCGTTAATTTATCATTCAAAAGTTTTGTATTTTTCCAATATAGTTCAATTATGAAAGTGTGCTCCGCAATAAACCATTCTAGAACACATGACTTTGAAAGGTCGGCCATATTCTTTTACGCTCATAAGTACGTATTCTGGAGCATCAAGGAGGAAGCATGAAGCGGGAAATAAAGCCACAGCGACACCAAATTTCTTGACCAATTATAAAACCGCTATTATTAATAGTCGCAATGCGCGTATTTCAATCTGTCATGTGAATTTTTATCGGCTCTTAATTTTAAATCATTTGAAAATACAATTTCCATAATAATACCCCCATTCTACTCCCATACTATGAGATGTTGATTAAATGCCATTTTTCAGTTTCATAATGATACCTACTCAACACTCTGGTTTTCACCGGTTGCGTTCATCACAACGTAGCGCTACCGAACCGATCATCAACTTCCTGCTGAACGCGTGTTTTGTTAACTGATAAGATTGAGCGCTGAGCCATGTTGTAATAGAGAAGAAGGTGTGTTCATACGGAAGACGAATTTTCGTCATGTTCTGCGCACATTCCAAAACGCCACCATATTTCCAATCATGTTTATTGTTTTGAGTGACTGTCATCACTATAACCCACACAACCAAATCTTACTTGTAATCGTTCATTTTTGTAATAAATTATGAGCTTTGAACATTGGAACATCAAGTGAGTGTTTTTATTGTTAAATAAAGATTTTGTCTCTTGTTTCCGTTTCAAATTCAGTTATTTGTCAAGCGTTTGATTTCGCGCGTTATTTTCTGATTGGCTTATTTTTCAATATGGCAGCGTTTTGGAAGTTTTTTTTGATTGGTCGTGCGCGGTAACACATACCTTCTCCTCTATTACACCATGCTACAGATTATAAAAAGAACAGATACGATCCCGGTAAAACATCAAACGATTTTCAGCTACGTCGTCAGTGACCTTGGACCTTCAACTCGGTATGGCCGCGATGCTGCCAGCTTAAAATATTTTCTGAATTTGTTACCAAATTGCACTGTTGACTCGGGGACAATAACAATTTTTAGTGCCGGATCTAGTTTTTTTGGAAGCTAACACTAAATCTTTAAAACTGCGCCATGAATTAAAACGATAATCATAATCGAATATATATTTATGTATTTATTTAATACCTATATGTACATTCCTATGATTTGTAATAAATAGTCATTACTCTTAGTTAGTTAATATCAAAAACTTTAAAATTTCTTATATCATAGGCCGGGATATTGAATTATATACTCTCATCCGTTGGAAATCGAGAGAACTTTATTTTTCTTTCCGAATAAAATTTATTTGAACAGTCTCTGTACGAACAATACACTCCGCCGTGATGTTTATTCATTTTATAAGAATAATAGTCTATACCACTATATTTTTATAGTTAATATTACCACAACGCTCAATCGATTAGTCAAATAACACAATTAGTATCGCCGATTGAACACCTTCAAACAATGGAGCAAGCAAAAATGGCGTTATTAATTTTGAGCACAGATTACAAGTGATTTTGAGCATGTTTTGACGTTTTGATTAGGTTAGGTTAGGTAAGCCGTCACTGTTAGTGTGCATGGTTGCCAAGGATATGGTTTGTGAAAAAAGTATATATCCATGGTATGATTTTTATACATTATAATCTTTCCAGGGTCTTTTTGAGCTCCGCAGACCCGACCGTTGCTTCGGTGCTGTGTTTTATTTCGATGCTTTTGCCTCTTTGTATCGTATCAAGACCGTAACCATAGTAAGGGCTCCAGGGAGAATGTTCAGGTCTGACCAGATCCCGTATCCACCCGGTGTAGGATAGTCCACTCCTGGATTCTCAGTCTCTGGTTTGATCTTCGCACCTGTTCGTTCGTTTTGCACCTGTTCGCCCTCCAGGGGTTAGGGTAGCTACTCCATTAACATCAATTTTAGCTTGGCGTCTTCCCATGGACTTAGTGAGGATATTTCTTCCTTCAGCCACTGGCACATAACAGGATCAGGATTCCAGGCCGAATTGTACAGCTCTGGAAGCGTGATTGCGGACCCTTGTCATCCGGAAGGATTTCAATAGCCTTCAGAATTGCTTTTTGGAGCAATTTCAGCTGCTCATTTATCAGCCTTACATTGGGGTTATTTGGATAAATAATTCTCACCTTCACACTCTCCGCCGCTGCTTTAAATGATGGCTCAGAGCCCGTCAAACTTACCAAAAAACGTGGCTTTTCCGTCTCCGTCTCTGGGGTACAACCATTTGTTGGATGGAGCCTCAGAAGGAGGAACTGGTTTGTTCTCTCCGTTCATCCGGCTTCTGTCTTTTGCTGGATGTGGTAGAAGAAGAAGGGGTTATTTTGTTCCCACTTTTTTGTGTTGTTCATCCAGCTCCTTGACTATCTGATCAACGGTGGTTTGGTACGGAATCCCTCTCTTGATCAGATGGCTTAGCCGTTTTCTGGGAGCCCGGGAGGGGATGCCAGCAACTCCCTCCTTTCCTGCTCCGACTGGTAAAGGTGCAAAAACTATTCGAAAAGGTAAATACCTCCCACTTTCTGAAATAACTGTCGAGCAAATACAACTCGCTCTTCTTATTGTATCACATAATTTTCTATTTTCATCACTCAAACTTGTTTATTCTAGGCAAAAATATTCAAACAAACCGAATTTAGATAAAATCCCTCGTCCTAACGGACTCGTGATTTTATCAATAGGTTTGTTTTCATATTTTTGCCAAATAAACAAGTTTTCGTGGGAAAGAGAAAATTTGAAACACTCGTGGTATTACCTTTGATAATTCTGCTCCCTCATCGATAATACCTTGTTTACATTGAAACGTATAAATTTTACTTCGAATTTGTCATTAATCACAAATGAAAGTGCTTCGAAGTTTATTGAAAAATGAACACCAACCGATTCAGTGCTATCACCAAAGAGAATATTGAGCATTCAATACAAAATTCCACTCCACAATTGATGACAAAATTAATCTTCCCAAATACAACTCGTTCTGCAAATTTTATCACATAATTTTTTATTCTCATTACTCAAACTTGTTCATTTGAGGCAAAAACATTCAAACAAACCGAGATGAAATAAAATCCCTCGTCCTGACGGACGCGTTATTTTATCGATCGGTTTGTTTTCGTATTTTAGCCTAATAAACAAGTGCCCGTGGATAAGAAAAAATCATCGACAAATTATCTCCAATGTTAAAATGTCATATACCTGGAAATGTTATTGTCACTTTGACATCGATAAAAAAGGTGCATCCTTTTTTGTCGGATAAAAACTTCTCTTCCTCAATATCTAGTAAGCGGACGTCACTTTTACACAATGACAATGAGTCGCAAGTTTGGTTACTCATAATTTCACAGCAATTAAGTGTTAACAAAACTGCAAAAACTGTCAATTAGTCTGTCAGATTTTTGAATTTAAAGGCGGATTCATGCAACGTTCATTATCATTACGCTTTCATTATATTATAACTACATTTACATTAGAAAAAGTTAATTACTATAGTTTCCTAAATTATGTTCATGCAACCACATTATTGAATTCCAATTACACTATTGCATTAAAAAGTTGGTCTGCTTTCAACTGTAAATTATAATTACATCATATTTTCAGTGAAAACCATAGAATATAATGTCTATGTCTATGGTAAAATCCATGAAATCGCATGCGCCAAAAATATTACAGCTGTCATTCCGAAGTCTCCTTCTATCTCGAGCAGCCACTAATACTTTCAAAAGTAGTGAAACTGGGGTCCGTTGAACTATAGGGAAACACGAATTTTTGACTGATTTTGCGAAAAATCGATAGTACTCACCTATTTTGAGAATAATCCGTCAAAAATTTGCGGGTTATACATATTTTGCTGAGAAAAATCCAAAAAAAGAATTTTTTCCGCCACTTGAACCATCACTTTTGGACTGAATATTTTATACAAACAACCGTTTAAACGTATCACACTGAACGGGAAAGTGATGAACAACATGTTTTCTCGCTAATAATAACAACATTCCAGTTAGTTTCTTCATAATATTGTTTAAATTACCACTTTTATAAATATATATTTGACAGGCTACAAATTTGTATGAAAACAATTAAATCAATTGACAAATGACATAGAAGCTCTAGCGTAATGTGTGACATGGTTGCCAGCTGTAAACGATTACGTGAGAATCATGATATTTCAAAAATATTTATTAATTATTGCATTCGAATTTCATCTTAGAACGTATTGGATGAGAGGGATGAATACATTGTAATGCACATCAATCTATTTAAGAAGAGGGAAAAAATATAATAATTGGACACCCTTCCCCTTCTAGAATAACTTAATGTGGATTACAAATAATTGGAGGTATTTGCCTTCCCCTCAAGATATTTAAAAAGGGGAAGGGAATATAATGATTGGATTCACCCTTCCCCTTCTTGAATAACTTAATGTTGATTACAAAGTATTGGATATCTTTTGAGGGCAAGGCAAATGCCTTCCATATATTCCAGAAGGGGAAGGGTGAATCCAATTATTATATTCCCTTCCCCTTCTGGAATAACTTGATGTGGATTACAAAGTATTGGATATTTTTTGAGGAGAAGGCTGAATACAATGATTATATATTTGTTTCCCCTTCTTCAAATACGCAATATAAGGATATCATCATATGTAAAATGTGTTTATAATTTCATTTATGCTCTTGGGTTTGTCTTGAATGAATCTAACTAAAAATATAGTCTGATACAATATTTAATTTCGTATCTTAATAGTCATGTAGCATGATCGTCGAGTAGTCGATTACAGCTGGCAACTACGCTACAAAGTAGCGTACAAATTTTGTTCTATGTTTTGTAGGTTGCATATCTGTGTATGCGATTATTATTAAAATTATTTATATCCAAACTGGTTGCCTGTCCAATATATATTTATAAAAGTGGTAATTTGAACAATATTATGAAGAATCTAACTGGATTTTTTTCATAGATATCGAGAACACATGTTGTTGATCACTTTCATGTACAGAGCAATACATTTAAACTGCTTTTTGTATGAAATATCATGCCAAAAAGTGATGGCCCAAGTGGCGAGAAAAAATCTTTTTTTGGATTTTTCTTTAAAAATTGTGTATAACCCGCAAATTTTTTGACGGATTATTCTCAAAATAGGTGAGTACTATCGATTTTTCGCAAAATCAGTCAAAAATTCGTGTTTCCCTATAGTTCAACGGACCCGTGAAGCTGATATATTCCAACACATTTTTGCTGAGAGAACCTCATAACTTCCAAATAATTGCAAATAACTGACCTTCTAGCACAACCACAAACGATTCAAATAATATGACGTTTATCAATTGCCATTCTTGTGAGCTCACAATTAATCCGTTGCATGAACTGGTTTGATTAGGCAGTGATAATGTAATTTAAGTTATAGTGTGATGAAAATGTTATTATAATGCACGTTGCATGAATCGGCCTTTAAACATATTGTGCTCTTATTTTGAATCGGTGTGGTCATTATTTTACTTTGGTGATATAAAAACCCAAAAGATAAATCGCTTTGGTGGAGTTTCGACTGAGCAAATTACGACAAATATCGAGAAATCTATACCGCAATCTACAAAAAACAAAAGCTTCAATCTGGAGACAATTTATGAAGTTTTGTCAATTTCGAAAGTATGAATTGTCCGAAATAATTCCATTACACAAAGTAGCAAATATATTTTATGATTGGGCCTATAATTTGGAAAAGAAACAAGTACAATATACAATTCAATCCTTTTGTCGACATAACTTTTAAAGAAGCTCGTGATGCGAGAAATAGTAAACGGAAAGAAATTCAAGCTATTCCAGCGAAAAGGAAGGTATGTTCTAAAGCATTGGACAAGAAAGATATACTGAAAATGGCAAAATTGTTGAATGCAGAAGAACCAGAAGGACTACAAAAAATATTTTTTCATATAGCTTCCTATGAATCAGCTTTGAGGGGAGGAGAAGCTGTAAACTGTGAAATATACCATTTTAAAGAAGAAAAAAACCACGATGGAATTCCAACAAATAGATTTGAATATAATTCAATATTTCCGAAGACGGCACAAGGTGGATCGAAAAAATTGACCGACAGCATATGGTTAGTAAAAAATGAAATGGATGAAAGTATTGGTCCCGTTAGATTATTAAAATTACTTTTACGAAGGAGAAATGAACACATAACATCCGATCGACTTTTTTTAATTCCCTAAACCCCTTTTGGAAAAACACAAATTCTAAAGGTTGGTATAAAAATGTTCCACTAGTTTATCTGAAGCTATGCGGTATCGGTAAGAGGCGAGGAAAAATATGGCGCATATCTGTCAAACGTACAAATGACGTACAAATAACGTACGGTACCTATTTTACCAAGTAAAACTGAAAATACAAAGGTCACTGACAATACCAACGCCACTGGATAAATCAATATCAGTCAATTGACGAAGTGAGAGAGAAGATCACACGCACGCTCTTGCCAATAAGAAGTCAGCTGGTCGATACAAATCACCAATTATGTAATTCGGAGGGTGTGGTCATTATGGTTTTCGTACAACGCTGCCGGAGCTTGGAGAAGCCCATAACAAATTTGGAAAAGTGTTCATCTTTCAAAATTCATAAATTGAAAAAATAATGTTAATAGAATAAATCCAGGGAGACAAGCACATTATAAAATTAACGTTTAATCATATTTTTAGTATTGTTAATAATAAGAAGACCCAGACCCATAGACCCATAGTTTTCCACTTCGGAAGTTATAACTATTGTTACAACAGGTGAACAGGTGAATAAATATTCACGTAATATATCAAATAAAATTCTTTTATCTATAAATGACTTACAACCGTTGCCGTCATCGTCATCTTTATGCGACCTGCAACAAATGCCATCCTCATCAACGTCATGTACTTACCAGTTAACACCAAATAACCCCACTGAACCAGCAATTTCAAGTTATTCACAGAGCGCAGCAAATTGTGTTTTTAATATTAATATTCAAAATAATTATTAGTTATAACTTCAAGTTTTGTATATGCATGTTGGATAGAATAATTTTTGGAAAATGGGTTGGTATACTTTTCTGTATATACGGTAGTGGAAAAAATTATGTTCCTGACTCGTGCGTAAAGTGTCTTTCCCGCACTTGACCGCTTGCCCGAACTCCGCTCCGCGTCGTTCGGGTCAATTAATTTACTTTATAATGATTGTGTATTAGGATATTTTCTTACAGAGAGACTCTGTAACTCTGAAACTTTGTTTTGGATAAACTGTGTCGTCCCAATCGCTACAAATAAAACCATCATCTTATATGTATTAGCTGTATTTTTCTATGCTTTCATTATTTAAACTATTGAAGTAAAAAAACAAAAAAAAAATAAACTCAACGATTTTCCGGAAAATTTCATGCCTAGCTTTGTGAGGTAGAATGGTCCATTGAAAAACAAAACTGAAATATTCATTCTCCCACTTATTTCCCGAGTAAAGTCTCAGAGACCGGAATTTTAGGATATCTGCATGCCTCATCTTAGGTCAATGTCCACCATCTATCCAATAATCCTTGGAGCTGTGCCGTAAGATTAGAAATTGCTGTGCAGCTCATCCTGAGTAACTTTTTTAGATAGTGAATAAGATATTTTTTTTATAGTTCCTTTGTGGATTATTCGTATGTGAAGCATAACAAGTCAAGGAAAGGCATAGAACTTGGTACCACATCCGGCTGCAAAATGGTAGTTAGTACCAACAGTTGGAGCCGCAATGCAATAATCCTACAAAAGATATTTCCAATTACAGACCTGATTCGGTAGTAAAAAAAATGCAAACGAATGAGGTTGGAAACAAGTTACCATTAATAATACCGCAATTCTCATGCCTTGTACGATAAAGCCCAGGTTATTCCCAAAGAATCATTAAAAATTATATCTTGCCAGTGTAGAACCATTGCGGAAGTAATAGGTGTGGGTGTTGCAAGCATGGCCTATGATGCACACATTTATGTATCAATTGTCACGATTAATGTGCAAACATAGATGTTATTTCGCCAGATATGAGTGATTATGAAGAAGATGTAACTTGAAATGATCAGGCTACTTGAATTGATTTAGAAAAAGAATAAGCCTCAGGAAGTTTTTCTAAAGAATCGTTTCAAGAAGATCAAGAAGAAACTGATGATACATCAAACAATGAATGTGCTGTAACTATGTTCAAAAGACGTAGAATAATGTAAGATATATCATGTTATCTTCCAAATTATTTCTTTTAACTAGTCATATATAACTACAATTTTCACAAATATATATTTTTTGCAACAAAAGAATTGTTATTTTTCCCATTTTACCTGAAGCCACTTTATAGGTATTGCACGTATGGTACAGTCAATAACCTTCTTGGTGTGCGTCATCGTTTGTGACGTATATCCGGGTTCATTATTGTGATATTTTCAAAGACCTGCCTTTTTTTCTATTCCATCCCACGTGATAAATCATCGATGACCCACACCAAAAAGGCTATTGAATGAGCCATAATAACGTTTCTGAGTGCTAATAAAAATTGTATTGAGATCAGTTATACACAGTTTTTTTCCGTACTTTTCCTCGTAGAATTTGATGGTGGAGTTTGTTTTTTGATTTTTTGAAAATTCCAGGAAATTTATAATGATTAAGCAAAAATTAGCACTTGAAAAACGTACTTTTTCTCATTTTTACATTTTTAACTATGTTCTTTTATTGTGACTACTATTTTTTTCCACTTCAATTGATGGTAGATGTTGAAACTAAAAAAATTAACACCCGTGGAACTTGTTTATAAATTCTCCAAAGGAGAAGTTTCGTTTGAAAAATAGTATATTGTATACCTAGGCGGTGGAGTGGCACAATAACAATGCCTGAATTCGATATCAAATATCTTTCTGTTCTCCCGGGATTTGACGGAAATCCAAATGAATTGTATAACTTCATCGGAGTTGGTTATTTGGTCCCCAAAGATGACGTCACGAAATTTCAAAAGGTAATTTGGTCCCCATGGCTGACAGGTATAAATTCCCTACAAGTAATTTCGTCCCCGCAATCAGGTATATGCTTTCGGTTCAAAGAAGAAATAAAATCAAAACATGAAAATAGTTTAAATGTTTTAATTTCAACTCCCAGTTGTGTTTGTACCTTGACAGTGAACGTATCGATAGTTCAAGCGATCAGGTATTAACTGTGACCAACAAAATCCTTGACTTCAAGTAAAGATGAGTAACTAGTTTTAGATTTGTTTAAGTATAGTATTGAATAAGGCTAATTAATTGAAATCACCAACTTATGGATTTAATTACGGGCGGCGAGTCGCCGCCCTTATTAATTGATAAAGGAAGCCCAATAAAAGATCATCAAAATATTAATTTCGAGAATAAATATCAGTCTTCAGATGTCGGTCCTTACCTTGTTTACATAGAACATAAAGAAAAAAACGTAGGTCGTTTGTTTCCCATTAAAATCGGTCACTTTTCAAGAAACATTGCAGAATTTAGGCAAAATATAACAGATATAAAATTAGTAGGAGTAAATAGGGTAAAAGTAATATTTAAAAATTTCAACGTTGCTGACTTATTGGAAAAATCATGAAATTTTACTAAAAAATAATTACATTGCTTACATTCCACTCTTCTCTACGCATAAAAAAGGCATAATACGTATGGTAGATACTTATTTTGATACTGAGTACCTAAAAGACGCAATAGAATCCGGAATTAAAGTAGCTGACGTCAAGCGATTAAAGCGTAAAATTGTAGACAATGGAACCAAAGAAACAAAAGAAGTAGATAGACAAATGATCGTAGTAACTTTCTTAGGAAATAGGATCCCATAATCCGTTAAAATAAACATGGTAAACTTTCAGGTAGAGCCATACATATATCCGGTAGTTCAATGCTATAATTGCTTGCGTTTTGGTCATACTAAACATCAATGTAAAGGTAAACAGAAGTGCCAAAACTGTTCAGAAGAAAATTGTAACTCGATTTCCTGTGAAGAAAATAGAACTAACTCATTGTGTACATTGCGATAGTCACGAACATAAATCCACATCCAAAAAATGCCCTGTTTACAATACACAATTAAGTATTAAAAAAGTAATGGCCACTATGAATGCATCTTTCAAAGAAGCTGGAAATATTGTAAATAACCCTGCTTACGGAAAAATCACTAATAATAATAACTAATAATCGATTTTCACTACTATCAAATACACAAAATTTTCCTGAACTAACACAAACAGCTTCAGCTTCTTCTTACAGTACAATCTTGAGTAAACCCAAGCCCGCCGTACATGTACCTAAACTTAATACGAGCACATCTGCGCCTAAAAAACGCAAAAAATCTTCCCCTCCACCGTCTCCTCCAATAAATTATGCAAACAAAAAAACTGACAAACATTCATCCATACTTCCAAACCCTCATAGGGAAGATTTCAAATTGTATAAAGAGCAGCTAGCACTTCAAGTAGAAAACATTATCAAAGATATAATTCTCAAAAAAAGTAACATCAATGAGATCAATGTTAAACAAGTAATTAATAATATCCTGGATAAATACGAATTAAAAGAAAAAATTACTATTAATAGACAAAATGACGAAGATTATTTCTGATAAGCATATTAGCAATAATATCACAATTTTACAATGGAACTGTAGATCTATTCTTGCAAATCAAGCGAGTCTTGTAAAATATATTAAAAACACACATGTGGACATTTTAGTTATTTCAGAACACTGGTTAAAACAAGGCAATAAATTCCGCTTAAAAGGATATAATCTAGTTAGTAAATGTAGAATAGATGGTTATGGTGGAGTAGGCATTTTTGTTATTCAGGGTCTTAACTACAAAGAGAAGATTTTGCTAAATAATGGAATCAAGGATCTAGAAGTATGCGCCGTATCGCTTGATTCATTGAACTTGACTATAGCATCAATATACAGACCGCCAAATGTAATGATTAGTCGAGTCCACTGGATTAATTTTTTCAAACAATTTAATTTATCTTCTACAATTTTTTGTGGTGATTTTAATGCACATCATGACATGTGGGGACCGATTCCTGATGATCGACACGGAAAAATTATCGTAGAAGCTATGGACGACTTAGATCTTGTAACTCTCAACGTTGGTTCCCCTACTAGAATTAATCCAAAAGGCAATCACTCAGCAGTTGACTTAACTCTCACCTTCAGCACTTTGGCTAAAAAGTCGACATGGACTATCGCAGACGACACACTAGGCTCTGATCATTACCCTTTAATAATTGAATTCCGGATTAATTCAACAAACGTTGCAATAAACCCCTCCTCGAAATGGAATGATTCCCACGCTGATTGGAACACTTTTCAAAACGTTTTGCAAACCAAAATGATGAAAAATTATGGTTCTGATAAAAATTTAAATGGCCTGATAAAGTGAAAAAACTTTTTGAAATGATTACAAGTGCGGCGTCTCAATCCATGCCGGTCAAAAAACCTTTTATAGCGATTACTCCTAAGCCTATATGGTGGGACGAGGAATGTACAACAATATTTAAAAAACGAAAAGAAGCCCTAAAAATATATAGAAATCTAGCAAATTTTGAAAACTTTTTGAACTATCAAAATGCTGCTGCTAATGCTAAACGGTTATTTAAAGTCAAACAACGTAACAGCTGGACGACATTTTTAAATAAGCTCAATAAAAATACCCCACTAACTGATATATGGAGATATATTAGATCTATGAACAGCAACTACCATCATAATCGTAAAAAGCCTATTCCCAAAGAGCTAATTGAACAAATTCTAAATAAACTAGCCCCTCCTTCTGCATCCAACCTGTTAAGCTGTAACTCTTTCAGTTTTCAACCTACAGATTATACATTAAAATCATTTACAATAGATGAACTTCTACAAAACAAAGTCGTAACACAGCCCCAGGGCTAGATAGTTTTACTCATAAAATTATTCAGATGCTGCCCTTATCGGTAAAGATTTATCTCCAACAGACTTTTAACGATTGGTGGGTGAAACAATAATATTGCGATGATTTAAAGAATATTATAATTTGTCTCCTTTTAAAACCAAATAGAGATGCCGAGTCTCCTTCATCATATCGACCTATTTCCTTATTGTCTTGTATAACAAAAACTTTTGAAAGATTAATCAAGTTGCGTCTTGAACATTTTCTTGAAAATAGGTCTATTCTTCCTTGGACGCAGTTCGGTTTCCGAAGGGGACTGGGCACAGTGGATGCTGTAGGTGCATTAGTTGCAGATATTCAAATATGTTTTTCTAACAATCAGTACACATTATGTTTATTTATCGATTTGACAGGTGCATATGATGTAGTAGACTTAAATATTTTATTTGGAAAAATGGTAGATGCTTGTATTAGCAAAAAGGTTAGTGCTAATGTAATTAATCTATTTACAAAGAGAAAAATTTATATCCGTGACCATAATAACGTGTTACATGGTCCACGTACAGTTTCCAACGGTTTACCACAGGGATCCATATTAAGTCCCCTGCTTTTCAACATTTATACTGCAGAGCTGCATAGATTAGGCGGTGAAGTAATTAACCGAATTCAATACGCTGATGATTCATGTTTCTATGTCACTCGTACTTCATATGAAGAATGTGTTAAAGACTTACGATCATTCATGCAGGTACTCAAACCATGGCTAGTCAATATAGGCTTTAGTGGTTCTCCGGAGAAGTCTGCTCTGGTTTGTTTTAGTCGACATCGACTGAAAACGTCCAGGACTCTATCTCTTGATGATTTCACATTCCCATGTGTCGACGAATACAAATATCTAGGTATTATCCTAGATAAAAAATTATTATGGACTAGTCATATCAAGTACACTAAACAAAAATGTGAAAAAGGACTGAATCTTCTCCGAGTAGTTTCCAAATAAAAATGGGAAGCTGATTCAAATACTTCCTTAATTTTTTATAAGTCTTATATCCGTTCAATATTGGATTACGGGTGTACATTTTATGGTTCCTCATCAAAAACCAATTTAATAACTATTGACCGAATTCAATACAAATCATTAAAAATATGCCTAGGAGTTATGATGTCATCACCTAATCAAGCTGTTTTAGCAGAAATGCAAGAGCCTCCGTTGCATATTAGAAGGCAATACCTAGCCGAAAAGCTTCTTATTAAATATAGAACATTTAACACGTATATGGTTCAAAAAATTTCAACAATAAATACTGACAATCTCACTATGCCATACTGGAGATTAAAAACCAGTCCTCCATTAGCAGACGCTTTTCTTAATACCAACAGTAAAGAAAATCTGATCGTAGAGCAAAATAAGTACCCTAAATTTCAATTCAATTATAAATCTTTAGTGACTGTACCTAACATCATATACCCCTGTTTTTACGAAATTAGTAATATTAATCAAGTAGTTTTGGAAACTGAACTTAACAATATAGGCGACAATGTTACTACAATATACACTGATGGATCGAAATGTGATGAAGGAACTGGCGCAGTTTCAAACTCTAATTATGTGGAAAGATTTAGAATTCCCAACTATTGTTCTGTTTTTAGTGCAGAAGCTTTCGCCATATCAAAAGCATTAACTTGGTGTACTTTAAATCCGATCCAAATAGCTGGTATTATGTGTGATTCCAAGTCAGTATTACAGGCTATAGAAGGTTCCCCTCTCAAGTACTACAGACAAAATACAATTTTAGGAATAAAAAAACTATTAAGTGACTTAAAAACCTCGAAAAAAAGTATTGTATTCATTTGGGTAAAAGGGCACTGCGGTTTAGAAGGAAATGAGTACGTTGACTTGGAAGCCAAGAGAGCCTCCAAAATGAACACTTATACTAAACTTTTTGTTTTCTCAGACCTTTTAAATGATTATAAGAAATATATTATAACCAATTGGGAGCAGTCTTACGCCGATTTCGCTAAAACATCTAATAGTCAATATTTTCTTTTGCATCCTACTTTATCAACTAAGATTCCTCATATCTCTAATTTTGATTATAGAAAACAATATACCTCCGTCATATCTCGCTTAAGAATGAATCATGGTCGTTTCCCGAATCATCTTTTTAAAATAGGTATTGTGAATTCTCCAGCTTGCTCCTGTAACAATGTATCAGTGAGAGACTTGAACCATATTTTCTTTGAATGCATTGAAAACAAAATAGCAACAACCGAACTTTACAATTCTCTGATCGATTTCAATTTTCCTCTCCCCACAAATATAACCACTCTTTTGGCAAACATGGATAAGTATGTACTTGATGCTATAGTGAATTTCATAAATAAGTCTAAATTATCTATTTAGACATACGCTTTGATATCTCAATTTCTTACTAACTTCCAATTTTCTGTGGCTAATAGACTATGTCTGAGGCCATTCTCCACCACACACACACACACGATTTCAACTCTATGGCATGAACATATGAATAATTTTTACACAAATGAGAATTCCAAAATTTTACACATTTAAATGAAATACATGTTAAAAAATGAGTTCTATGAGGTTTTCAATAAATTTTTGACAATTTCTAATTCTAGGGTCTCTTACATAATGTTTCAAATGACAACTTTGCAACTTGATATAAGTTTCGATTTGGAATTCATTTAATTTCTCAAGAAATGTTATTATATTTGGATGTTCTTTGTGAAATGAATCGTTAAAAGTTCTGTGAAAAGCTTCGCAAGCGTTCGTTGTTCGCGTGAGATCAGACGAATTTTTGGTCCAAATTGTCGGTGGAAAAAGAGATTCTTCATCAACATAATTCTCGATTAGATAATCAGCGTACTTCTCCAATCTCATGTCATTTAGTCTATTTTCGAATAGTTCGAGCGCAACGCAATCACCCACTTCATTAGGATCTGAATAAGTAAGACCAAAAGTCAAGTGCAACCACCGACCAATATCACTGCTCGCATCGTTATATTCCACAACTAGACCGATAGTTTTAATTTTCCGGAACCATACCTGGGCGAGATGAATTCTGCATCCGATGATTTGGGTGGAAGGCCAAACTTTTCGAACGGCTTTATGTATGGCCATTTCAAAATCACACACTATTTCCTTAAAATCGAAGTTAATATTAATTTTGGAGCACTTATCTTGAACCAAAAGAAACAGTCTTTCGTATGTTTCCGATTTTTTATTGGGTAGAAGGCATACCATTAAAGGTATGTAATGTCCGTGTAAAAAACCGTGAATTGTAAACATTTGTGTGAAATATTTGGCACAATAATCAAATGTGCCGTCGACGTAGGTTCGTTGCGTTTTCCCAGAGCTTCAAGATTTGAAAGACACGTAAACACAATGATATTATTTAACACACAATTAATAGAAAGGAATTGTTCATCACGCGAAGTTTTTACGTCAATCGAATTCAAAATTTCATGTACATCGTTAATATTTTTCGGAAGCGCTGGTATAAACTTACGTCGACTATTATACATATTCTTCCTAACGTACTCGACGTCCCTGGTTGTTAGTGTCGCTGGTAAATTTTCTTTCAATGCCAAACGTATAATTTTTAACGGTTTTTCAGAAATATCTTGAACAGCTTTTCTCTTGCAAACTGCAGAAACTGTTTGCCTATTTAACGTTGAAATGTCCGCAAGATGACAGTGTTCGGATGAAGTTTTAGTCACGAATATTGCACTTGATACACCTAATGTATAGATACAGGCCTTACATTTTCTGTTGGTACATTTCCAACAAGTTTCTTCTGAAGTTTTCAGTTCAGATCAACGAAACGAGAACTCCTTAACGAGGAATCTAGTAAATCTACGCCAACAGGCAAACGAAAGCCCGCAACAAGTTTACGGAGAAGTAATGGGATTTCTGAACACGAACCACTTGGATTCACGTCAAGAGCCATGAGACCAACAACATTAGCCGATACTTCAATTCGTTTAAAAATAAAATAATTTACTCAAGTGCCTTCAAGAAGGGATAATATATGTCTTGTCTACATGGACGATATAATCATCTTTTCCACATCTCTTCACGAACATATGGTCAATCTTATTAAAATATTCGAGAGACAAAACTTTGAGATACAAATAGATAAATGTGAATTTCTAAAGAGAGAAGTTGACTTTCCAGGCCACGTTGCCGCAGCAGAAGGAATAAAACCCAATCCAAGCAAAATTAAAGCTATCATTGATTAGGTACTCGATCCCAAAAACACCAAAAGAGCTTAGGAGATTCCCTGGATTATTAGGATACTACCGGAAACTCATCAGGGACATTGCCAAAATAACCAAATCTCCCACCTCGTGCCAGGAGAAAGACGCAGAAATACAACATACACCTGAATTCCTCAGCTGTGTTAAAAATTGCAAGAACCTCCTGGCAAACGAGCCTCTGTTTCAATACCCAGACTTCACAAAGCCATTCAACCTTACAACAGATGCTATCAGCATCACTATAGGAGCCATACTAATCCAAGGGCCAGTAGGCAGCGACAAGCCAAAAGCATATGCCTCAAGAATTCTCAACGGAACAGAATCAAAATACTCAACGATAAAAAAAGAGATGCTAGCAGTCGTATAAGTAGCCAAATATTCTCGTCCTCATCTATTTGGAAGAAAATTGAAAATTCCATCAGGTCACCGCCCACTCAAATGGCTATTTCCTCTCAAAGACCCAAATTCCAATTTTATAAGATGGCGACTGGAGTTGGAGGAATTTGACTACGAAGTCGTTTATAAGGAAGGTGAAACAAACACCTACTTTGACGCCCTTTCTCGAGTGAAAATACATACCAAAGAAGCTCATAATCTAACCGAACATCCAGACAATATAACTAACGCCCTTGTGTATTCAATAATAATATTGTCACACATATACAATTAGGCTTCCGAAAAGGGTTTGGTACAACTTCCTCACTTCTTGATTCAATGAATAGCTTCAATCATTAGACGAAGGCAAAGCCACGTCAGTCATTCTATTAGATTTCTCTGGAGCCTTTGACACTATAAATCATGCTCTTCTTTGTGCTAAACTCAAATAATATGGATTTGACGAGACATCCTTGGGGATTGAATGTTATTCATGAAACCATTATCGAAAAGTAATAATTGATAATAATATTTCAAGATTTACATCAGTCACTTCAGGTGTACCTCAAGGTTTTGTCCTTGGGCCTCTTTTCTCAATTAATATTTCTGATCTTTCTGAATCTTCGAATAATTTAAAATTAAATTCATTCGCAGATAATACACAACTATATTTTTCATTCGTAACTTAGTCTGTAAATTTGGCTACTCAGATAGTTGATACGGATTTAAATGCTATTTGTGTCTATGCAGCCAATCACAATTTTAATGCTAAGGAATCCAATTCATTGTTATATTGTTCTTACACTCCTCAAACCATGGTGCAAGGAAATTTGAAGCTGGTTATCAAAATGAACCTTTGAAAACTTTAAATAGTTGCAGAAATTTGGAAATCACTTATAATTGAGGCTTTCTTATTCAAGAGTACGTAAAATAGTGGAATAGTATATTATACACCGAGGTGGTGTCTTCAATCCATAGATTATGAACGCACTCCGCATGTCATTTGTGATTTTTGAATGAGTGAGAATTTTAAACGATTGGTATTTTTATTCAAATAATTTTATCTTGATAGGTAATTTCAAGTAGCAAATATATTAAAGACAAAATTATGTTGCACAAGTTTTTGTTAAGCAGCTATGGATTCTGGATTTTGCAAATATTTAAATTTATCCAATATTGACCTAGGTTAGCAATTGGAATAATTATTAACGACTAATGGAGAAATTGAGCTTCTCAGTTGGTTGGAAGACGCAATAAATATTGTCAAATTCACAGATAGTATTGGAAAAAAGTCATGGTTTTAAGTCATTTATATACAGGGTAGTAGTAATTGTACATAAAAGTACAGTACAATCTTCACTTCAAAATATTGCGATTTAAATCAACTAGCCTGAATAAAATTGATATTGAGAGAGATACAGGGTGTTAAACATGAAATTTTAATTTCCGTTTTTACTATAACTTCAACGCTTTTTGAAGAAATGCACAAAAATTTGAGGTTATGGGTTTTTGGATATGAGAAATCAAAATTTTGTACCTATTTCGATGTATTTTGTAGATGGCGTCACATAGGCCATCCCATTAGCGCTACTTTTGTAAAAAAAAATTATGTGTGTGTGTTTTAAAATAATTTTAAATAGTCCGCTACTGGTGATCTCTTCTACAACAGCTATTGGCCCTATGATCTATTACAATTGGCTAATTAATTTTAAGATTTCCGGCAAAAGCGGAGACGATATATTTTGAGACAAACTAGGTATACAAGATATTTTTCAAAGCTTAGAAGACCGTTTGGATGAATGTATCAGATTCTTCTTTCGACCGTACGGATTTTACCTCCATATTTCCTTTGTACCATTATTCTTCTATTGAAATAATGGTTTACTAGGACAAAAGTATCTGAAAAACATGGGTGCTTATGTGATTTCTTTGTTAGGTGAGTGTATCCTGAGTTTTCTTTTGGTTCCAGTGATCGTCTGCTGAGTGTTATTGAGGGTTCTGTCTGAAATGTATTACTTTCTTATTTGCTTTTTGTTGTTGGATTGATGTGTTGGCAAGTAATGGACAATTTTCTGGAGTATTATCAAGTAAAGTTCGTCCGAAAATATGATATCCGAACTTTATAATTAACAATTGAGATAAATATTTTCTTGTTAACACCTTATTGTTATTGACTGTTAAAACCGAACTGATATTGAAAACAAAAAACTATTTTTGGTGTCACGTTACCGTGAATAAGAAGAAACATGTAAGACGTGTTTGACTGCAGAACAATAACAGCCAATTATAAGCGTTGTATACATTTTAAGTTTATGGTGTTTTATTGGTTGCTAGCTCATTTAACATTATGTGAGGTGAGTGGGGCTGGAAAAATGATGTCAAAAATTTTGTGGGGCTACTAGCACATGGTTGTGATTTGGGAAAAACGCGTTTTAAACATTGAAGACATTGCTAAAAATAGGGATTTCACTCTGTAGTACTTTAACCACTATTGGAAGGTTTGCTTTTGTGAAGCGGTAGATAATTTCAGTTGCAATAAAAGCTCATTCGTTTTTAATAAGGGAAAAATATTCGTGAAAATAAGGAAGTACACATTTTAAAAAGAAAAAGTTCAATGCCTTTTTAATGAAATGAAAATAATCAAAATACAGAAAATCAAATATTATTTCCTCAAAAAAAAAATGGTTAGAATGGAATGGTAACTTATAACTAAGTGAAGCAAAATAGAAAAACTTAAGTGGGTAATTGGAATACAAAAAACTAATCATCATTCTAGTAACCAAAGTTCTTTGGAATTGAATAATGGTAACACGAAACTAAAAAGTAAAAACTTTTAAAAAGGCAAAGTCTCCACAAATGTTTCACAAATCTTTTTTCTTCGCTCAACTGTTGCATGAGCTTTGTTTATTGAAGCTGTTGTGACTATCTCAGCCAAATATCCAGAGAATCAGTTTTGTATAATTGAGTTCCAATAACTGCTCTTTTGAATAGCGAAGCCAGAAAATTCTTATCCAGGGAATTTTGAAACTAAAAGAAATACTTGAAAAAGCCTTGGGGTCAAAAAACTTATCGAACAATATGCTCTTCTCTCTTTTCTTCTTCGGTCAAAGAGTTTCGTGCCAAGCATCTTCTGTGTTACGTTTTTTTTAGAGCCATTGTAATTACAGTTAGAGTGTTGTGTAATGTATTTGTTCGATTTGCTTTGGTTTTGTAAATTTGAAGCTGAATATTACCTGGTACGATGTTTCACCATAATAGAGTAAGCTTAGATATAATAAATTTCCCTTGTGTAATCATAGAATAAAACGTTATTCGGAAATACTATCAGTTTTACCGTCTAGCGTCATCTAGTAGGCGAGTATCAAAGTACGTATAGTATCATTAGGTTTTTGTGATAATACGTTTGGAATAGTTTAACGAAAACTATATAGTTAGTTCGATATTGGTACGTCGGTATTCTCTTGGTCAGCGGATGTTTGGAAGAGGCATGGTAGATGATGGCCAGAAGGAACTGTGGTGTACAATTGTGTTATTGGAAATCTGACTTTTATTCAGTCATCCTTTAAGAGGGATCATTCCGTTTCACATATTATTGAAATCCAGTCGTTGTTGGCTAGTAGAAATGGGTATTTTGGTGTTCTACTGGATTTCTGGACCGAAAGGAATTTTTAACTTTCACCCAGTCGCCATTTTATTGTGTTGTAGATTTTGCTATTACCGGTAAGTTCTATTTCCTTTCTTTTCTTGGAGTGCCGTATTCAGGATCTGACAATGCGTTTATTCCCTATAGATTCCAATTAATAGGAGTACTTATCCCGAAACTACCGAGACTCCTGTTGTCGCAATCACGACTATGTAAACAGATGTATATGAAGGACCAACAGTTCCTCATCCATTAATACGTGATGAGACCAAATTGTAGGCAAATACATAT
>CAJUYG010003250.1:0-22753 GCA_910591675.1 Galerucella calmariensis
TAAGTTAATTTTGGCCTATATATTGCTTTAAATATTTTTATCTTGGTATTGATCGATATTCCTTTATTGTTTTGTTCATTGTATGGTAAAGTTTCATTGTTGTTTCTATTCTTTTATTGATTTCTGCTTCTTGTGTTCCGTTTTGATCGATTGTTATTCCCAAGTATTGAAATGTTGTCACTTGTTCTATAACTTGTCCTTCTATTTCTATATCTATTTCTTCATGTCCTTCTCCTATAACCATAACTTTTGTTTTGTTTCTATTTATAACCATCTCGTTTTTTTTTCAAGATAATATTCCATGTTTCTAAATTGTGTTTCAGATCTTCTTCAGTTTTCGCAAAAATAACTATATCGTCAGCAAATGCCCCTTCTGAAACTTCTACCTTGTTAAGATCCATGTATCCTATATTGAATTTTTTGTTTTCATTCTTACATTTCTTTATTATTTCATCCATATAGGTAATAAAGCTTAACATTATTATTTAAATTCATTCATCATTAGAATGGAAAATAAATTTGAAATAAATGCGCCGGAAACGTGACCTGAACATTTCGGTACAATGATGTAACCACAAAGCTGTTGAGGCACGTAAATTCAAAACTGGTGTTACTTGTTTTATCTTATTTAGAACCTTTTTTTTCTTAATTGCATGTTAACGAGTGGGCGATTTGTAATAATTGATAGATATTTTTTTCTTACGCATAATAGGCCATTTATATTTCGGAGTAGAAAACAAAAAACTAAAAATGACCTCATTAATTTTTTCAAAATATTCTCTATGAAGTGAACTGAGATCATTTTTTGGAACAGGTACATTATTAGACATTTCTTAAATTGTCAAGCAAGGATGACTTCTTATTTTTGACGTACAAAAATTAAATCATTTTTGGGATGGAATTTGATCGTGGCTAACGTTCGTAATTCATTACCAGTGGTGTCCATTAATAGGGTACAAGCATACATTTTGCTATTGGTGAGAATTGACGCTTTATAATTAGGGTCTCCTAACACCTTGCATGCCTATTTTTTCAAAAAAATATAAACTTTACTTCTAAAACGACTTCAAAAATCATAAAATTTGAAAGTCCGCCAAAACGCGCTTTACGTCATAAAGATGGCTGCCCCATGATGTGACGTCATTAAATTTGTTGACATTCATAATTTCGACCAGCATAAATGAGTCTACTTTGGGCAAGTTATCAGTTTGTGCTTTTACAAAACCTTCGCTAGCCATAACTACTCACAAAATATCAAATAATCGTCACTGAACACTGAACTATGTAGTAAATAATAGTATATTCTTCAACGCGTGCAGAATGATGGCTATTATTCATGCGGATGAAGTTTCCAAAACGAGGGAGCGCAGCGAGTGAGTTTTGGAATCATCCAAGTGAATAATAGCCATTCTACACAAGTAAAAGACTATACTTTCTCCACGACTAAAAAGAAAAAACTTCCAGTGAGGATCGAACCTCGATCTTTCGCGCCATAGTCAATCACCACTAGGCTATAGAGCATATTTATAAAAATGTAAAGAGTAAATATATATACGTAACTCATATTTTTAATCAGAACCCTTACATTTATAAATGAAATTAATTGCGGGAGGCGTACATATTCACTATCGCTAATGTTGTCGTCGTTTCAGACGACGCGCTGTCAGAAGCGATTTGCGTTCTTAGGTATTTGACGTTTTAAAGAGACGATTTGATTTATTTATTTTACTTCATTTTAGCGTGAATTCTGATAATAATAGAATGTGATTGGCTGACGAGAGTGAATTCTTTTTATTATTCACTGGTGTGAAGAATTTATATCATTATGCAGCTAAATATGTAAAAATAATTTGTGCGTTATTATTTAGTCGTGGAGAAAATATTTTCTTCTAAAAGTTTTCAAATATCCTCGGAAATATCGAATATTTATGTTCACTTTCCACTTTACGTTGACCTTAAGAAATAAAAAAAGCACACATAAACACGTAATGGTCTCAAACAAACATATAAATGATATTTTTACGTCGATGAAACAATTAATAGTTATTTAAAATACAATATAAACACAAAACTACACAGAACCTAATGCAATACCGGCCATATTGACAAAAGTAATCACATGGTATGACATCACACGTATCATCGGTAGCGTTCGGAAATCCTCGGGTGGTGGTCGGAAACTGTAATGAAATTTGAATTTTATTTTAAAATTTGGAAGTAATTTCCAATGGAAACTGGTCCATTTCCTATTATTAGTTATTTTTGATATCAGCTTTACTATTATAAATTATCTAAGCAAAATACGAAATATGCGTGTACTCTATTCCGTGAGGTGTTCTAGGGAGGGAGGGGAACAAGCTAAATCTTTCCAAATCTCACTTAGGGGGGGAAGGGGGTCTTAGCAATTGGCACTGTAGCAGAATAGCGACAGTCAAAATTGCGCTGGGTTAAAACAGCGGCGGACAAAATAGCGCTGGACAGAAACAGCGCAGGACAAAATAGCTCCGCACAAAAACAGCGCAGGACAAAATAGCTCCGCACAAAAATAGCGCAGAAGAAAACAGTGTCGGCCAAAATAGCGCTCGACAAAATAGCACTGCAACCAAATAACGCCGGTTGAAATATCCTATTGAATTAACTATTAAATTATAGGAAACTATAGTACTTAACTAACTTTTTCTAGTGTGAATGTAAATGACAATTTAATGAAAATGTAATGATGATGAACATTGCATGAGTCTGCCTTTAATAATGATATTCTAGTTTTCTACACTTTGATCTGTGTCAGTTGGTCGGGAAGCGATATGTGTTGAATTATGATGAAACATATTTATTGCCATTTTTATTTGTTTTCCGTTCTTTATTTTCTGATATTGTTATAGACAGTTACACTTTGATCTCTGTCAGACGGTCGGGAAGCGATGTTGAATTGACCTATGAAAACTATTATTATGACTATTATTTATGAAAAATATTTCATTCTCAATCATGCTAATTCGGCACTAAAGTTTATATTTCTGAATAATATGGTAGTAAAATAATGAAGCATAGTTATTTTTTTTGAAGCGCTATTTTGTCCTACATCGGTATTTTGATGACGCTATTCTGCTACACTGCCTTGGCAAATGTCACGTGATTATTTTTTTCGCAGAAAACGGTGTAAAGTTGCGTTTAAAAAAATATGTTAATATTCACAAATACTAGTCTTTGCTAGTATTCAATAAAAGCAATAGAACTAGTTTTTTGTTCTCAATAGTCCAACACGTTTACAGTCCAATTAAAAGTTTTGAATAATCTCGCGTGGGATTAGGGGAGGGAGTACATGAAATGAAAATTAATAATTTTTATTTATTAAATACTGAAATTAATTATAAACAGTTCAATTTTTTTCTTATTTTAATTTTTATCTTCATATGTATATAAAATATTTATACGTCAGCCATGGTTTTTGGTTTTAATATTTATAGTTTGCTTGGTATTATACCAACTCAGGTTTTAAAAACACATTTTATTATTAATCGAATGGTTATTACAGAGTTATTGACAATTTACGAGTGAATGAATATGAAAATCCGATTTATTTTCCGATCAATCACGGTTATTTTTAACTCTGAACCAAAGGTGAGTGATATCTATAAATATTTTTTATAGCTTTATTTATCAGTTGAATTTAAGCTTTTATACATGCACCTGCTATGATTTATAAAAAATTAATTCCGAATTTTGTGTGTGTTTGAACTTCAAACTTTGAAGACATCACGAGGGTCAATAATTACAACGAAATTAAATATCAGAATACTTGTTTTATTTCTTATGATCTGCTTCTACCTGCTCTAGAACAACATTACGGAGTGTAGCGTTGTTGCGTGTTAAAAAGCTTGATTTATTTAAAAAGGAATATTAAGTCTTGAGCCGTAATTGAATCCGAAAGCAGCTTACGAAGTTGTGTTTTATCGTGACACATTATCTGCATCTATTTGGGGTTATTCAGGTCAATGAAGTCACTATAGATCAATAACGAAATGCCCCTTTATTCATACAAGGATCGTGCCCAAACCTGCTTTTTATTATCTACCACAGTGTAAGTGACTCATATATTTCCTTTTTCTGATGGAAGGACAGTAGATAGAGAAACATAACATTTGTCACTAAAAATAGCCCAAGTGGACAAAAACCTCAAATTTTAACCATGAACAGTTGAAGATATAGTTTCACATTTCAAGAATTTTCTGCGATAAAATGCTAACGAATCAAACCCATTCAATTTCTTCTCAATTCCTTCTCTATATATAAGGTGGGCAACCGAAAATAGGGAGAATAATAAAAAACATGTTAGTGCAAAATAGTTATTTCTAAGCCTAGGCCACGAAATACCTTTTTAACGAACCAAAAGAGGTCGTTAAAAAGTTTCGCAGCCATGGCATACACACTTTTTTTTCGTGCAATCGTTAAAATTATTAAACTAGATAATTGTGAATAAATATATTATTGCTCTAAAATCAACAGCAGTTCAATTTATTCAACAATGTCACCGCGTGCTATGGAAATGATATTTATACCAAATATTTTGACAGTTCTTGACAAAACGCAAAATGTCTGATAATTACTGATAGCGATATTTCAGTACCTTCCACTACTCCTGAACTCAAAAGCGTTGTAATTTAGGCTATATTCAATAAAAAATAATCCTTGTCTTTGTAGTATTTTAGAAACGTCAAGTTTGGAAGTGATATTCAAATTTGGATGTGACGTTTGTTTTCGCAGCCGTTGGTATGGGTAAATGCCGCGAAATTGAATTTCGCGGACTCTGCTGAGGACGCGAAATACTCACTCACTCACTCACTCACGGAAAGTTTTTATATTTGATTCATTTGAAATTAAAATATAATAGCTTTAGGGTTAGTATATATTATGATAATAACATAAAAGATACGTTAAAAAATATAAACTTAAGTATAATACCAAAACATTGAACTGCCAACGAAGATGCAAGTAAAAACGTTGTGTTTGCTAGGTTTTTAATAGGATAATTTTTCTTCAAGAAACTGCTTCGCTTCAACGGGAATGTTAAAAAGCGTTCTAGATTTTTCCTTCGAAATACTAGACAAGGAAAACAGAGACACCTTGACCTGGATGCCGGGGCATCAAGGAGGGCAACCAGAAGGCAAAAAATGGATCAGAGAATCTATTTATCGGACCTGAACCATTTTTTGGTATTTCGGAAAGCATAGCTACCTGGGCGGAGAGGAAAGCCTACACGTCCTGGGCAGACATACAGGGGCTCTCTCACTCGAAGAAGTTCATATACTACTCTTCGAGTACAAAAAATAAGCAAAGAAGATGAGTCTGCTCCAGACCTCGGACTGTCGGTTCTGTAATTTGGAGGATGAAACTGCGGAGCACATACTATGCTCATGCCCCGCTTTGGGCAGGGCTAGGTATAATATATTCGGTTTTAGTACCTTAGAGCCGAACGACTTCCAATAAGTAACACCAAATACAACCATGGACTTCGTCAGAAGCACAGGCTTGTGGGGTGAATCGTAATCCCTAGGGGTAAGCCACAATAGACCTAACGGAGGGTCGCAGTGGAGGTGGCGAGAAGGTCCCACTCTCATAGAATCTTGCCTAATCTAACTGTAGATTTAGGTACTTATTCAGTGATCTCAGTCCATACAGCTAACTCGCCGAAATTTTTGTCCATCATTGAAATACCAAAGTTCTCTTTGGTAAGACCAAGCTGGAAAAATTGATTTTTTTGCGTGTCGCTAATTTGTTGTCGAATTTCTATATATTGTTTCAGATTTTAGAGAAATTACGAAATACTTTAGTTTTCGTATCAAGTATTTTGTGTGTGCTACATCTCCACTATTCGATGAAATCATTTTATTTCTTTTTTGTATTAAAATTCACGATATTCACATTAAGAGACAGACAATTGCAATTTTTTAATGCAATATTTTGCACTAGGTCTGGATGCGTTATATATAGTCCGATATTGAATTTGAAAACGGTTTGAAAAAATGCAAATATAGAGCAACAAAATGTTTATCTTCGATTTGTGATCAAATGCTGCTAAGTAGGTCAAAAACGCTATGGAATACGGCCGAAGATGACAGAAGAATAATATAATATGAAATTTACCAGTTAGAGAGTGAGAAAAGAAATGAATAAAAAATTCTTCATCCCAGAATAAACTTTATCTAGGTTTATGTACAAGATTTAGAACAGTTACTTGTAGTTTTATTTATACGATTAGACTCGCTTTTAAAGTATATTTTATAGCGATATAAATATGTAATATAATTTCGTAAAATCTAGAACATAACTAAACATGGTAAGATAATGATTACTTATATCATGTTTTTTTTCAATGATAACCTATTATTTAACTTAGGCGATTATTTGAATTAAAAATAATTATGACTAATTGTCCACATAATTTAGCCAAATAAGGAAAATGGTATTTCAAGTGAATAGTTACAGAGAGACGCAATTATTATTAACTGTTTTTATTAAAAAAATACCTACATATGAATATTTTGGGGAGACATTCACTGAGACCTGAAGGATCTATTGTGAACCTTTTTTATTAACATAGTCTCAGAGACTGGTAGCTGCTTTAGCACTTTTTTCCAGAGAAATTTTAGGATATCTGCAGGCTTTAACTTAGGTAAATGTCCCTCTTTTATCCAATAATCTCCTAGTAGTGTTGTGCCCGAATAACAGTTTGATATTTGGTATACATGCTTCTCATTCACAGTCCAATTGAATTACTTGCTAATAACAATGAAAATCCAGTCTGGATTATGAAAAAAATTGAAAGCGATAGAACAACGTGATGTATGTTTTCATAATTGAAAAGCGTACATGATACTGTAACAAAGCGTACGCTCAAAGCTTTTGAGTAGACAATTTGACTACTCAATTCTTTTAGTTCAAATGGAGTTTTAAATCTTTTAGAAGATAAAATTGAATATTATCGACTTTGATAAAAAATGTAGGCAAGTATTGTATCCAAACACACATTTTAAAATTACATAATAATCATTACTAATCCTGGTATCGCCTCATGTGCATGTGAACCAGGAACCAAACAAAATTTGTGTTTCATTACTATTAGTTTTATTTAAAAACGTACACAAGGCAAGTGACTTATTGATTCTTTCCAAACACCACGCTATTTTGGCAGAATTTTAATTAAGGAATATAAAAATAATATCAATAAAACATGAACACCTTTTATGTAGCTAAGACTCAACAATTTGACATAATTAATAGACATTAAAATCTAAATAATTTTGCAGCTTATCAAATAATAGATATCTCAAATAATAAGGACTTTATATTGTTATTTTTAATATATTATTATATTTATGTTTTTGGAAATGGGAAAATTGTGTGAAATTTTGCCCCTGGCTTACGCCAAAAATGTTTATTCAACCTAATTTAGTAGGTTGTATGTATAAGTACATTCGATAGCCTTTTTGGTGTGCCTCATCGTTTGTGACGTACATCCGGGTTTTGGTTATGTCGTTTATTTTATTTGCTATTTTCACATATCGTTACCCTAATTCGTAAATGTAGGAGGTCCAGTTTGACTGATTTTACAGGGGAGGATAAAAACGTCTTATTGGGTTGAATTATTAGTGGTTGATGATTCTATTTTGGTAAACTACATAATTTAGGGTTAGAGTCTGTTGTTTTAAAACTGTTTTTAGAAAACAAAATTTTTTTTAGGATAGTATTAAACGAGATGGTACCAAAAACCCAATTTTGGCAAAAATTGACTTACGACATTTGCGAATTAGGGTAACGATATAGCTAATCTTAAATTTAATAAATAAAATCAACAGGATCGTATTCAGCCAAATTCGAAAAGGCTATGAAATTAATAATCACCAGCTTGTTTTTCTAACTGAAAATACTTGAGAACTTCCAAAATGTTGATGAGTTTCCGTGTATCTAGGCATATTTTTGTATTATTTAAATAAATACAACAATAAAATTAATATATTCACTTTTTATAAATGATAATTGACCGTAAACAACAAAGTACAGACCTGACGAGAACTGTCAGTGGAACGTAAGATACATTGCCGCTACAAAAGGTACGTCTGCATCTTCTGTATCTGTAAAGTAGGGAGGGTGAGTGTAGGCTCACAACACTTAGGCCACATGTGACCCATTGTACATCCTCACGAATAGTTGCCCTCCTAGGTCATCGTCCATCCTGTCCCTCCCAGGAAGGTGGACAGGTCACTGGGAGACAACTCCTTTATATCGGCAGGTGTAGGCCGAACACAAACTCTCTTATTGACGATAGCTCCGGACCCTCGCATAAGACATGCCTGATAGTTTCATCTTCCTGTTCACACATCCTGTAGAGAGGCGTGTCCACTAGCCCCATAGTATGAAAGTGCTTTCTTAGTTGACAGTTGCCAGTCAGAAATCCTACTGTTAAACGTAGGTTTTTCCTAGTCATCGCCAAATATTTCTTCGACGCCAGCTTCCCAGGGTCGCTCCGGGGATCCTGGCAGCCGCTTCCCTGGCTAACGAATCGGTAATGCGGTTACCTTTACTCCTGTCGTGCCCTTTAACCCACCTCAGGATAATATTGTTATCTGCCGAGGCGTTAGCTAAATCTTGGTGGCTCTCTAGTGCTAGCACCGATATAACACGTTGTTTGTTCAAGGCTAATAGGGCTTGTCTACTGTCAGTGCAGATTGTTATGTTTTTGCCAGAAATTCCTTTTCTGGTTAGTTCTTTTGTAGTAATTGAGATACCAGCCAGCTCTGTTTGAACCAAGCGGGTATTGTTTCCCATTCCCCACTAAGTCCTTAGGGCTTATTGCTCTGGAGTAAATTCCACATCCTGAGCCTTCTTCCGTTTTTGTGCCATCTGTATAAAAGCGTATTGCATTTGCAGCATCTAACTCTGTGTTCTGTTTTATTTGTAGGGTAGGGTTTATTGAACACAAACCTGGGTTCAATTGCATCATTGGCTGTCTGAATCCTATTTTAAGCAATTTAATTTACGTTTGTAATACATTTAGTCGGTTCATTATTGTGATACTTTGAATAGGATTAATCACAGACCTGCCTTTTTTACAATTCTTCCAACGTAATGTGTTAGAAGGACATTAACAATAGATGACACACACCAAAAAGAGCTCTACCTATACTTCCCACCAAGTATGACCATAATATCTTAAAAATTAGTTTCAAAGTGCTGGAAGTGCTTTTCACTAGTAATACCACTAGAGGTCAAATTATTTCCGGAAATGTTTACGGATTTAATTTGACCTCGTGTGGTACTCGGTAAGAAAATTCCACACCAAATGAGTTTCCAACAACATCAGGATATAATTGACGCAATGAGGTCTGCTTCAACTTCTGCAAAGACAGTCCAAGAATATCTAAATCAAGTGCAAGCAACTTCGAAGCAACCTGCCATAGTATACAATAATTGCGTTTTTAATATAAACATCAATCATAATGGTCCATGAATTTAGAGAACATTTAAGCTTTTTGTTGAAATTAATCAAAATTATTATGTAAACAAATAAAAATTAGATTGTCAAAAAAATATTCTGTCATTATAAACGTCAAAAAAATTTCCAGTATAATTCGCTGTTGGGTACCCACCAAGAAAAAATTTCCGATAAAATTCATCCGTTGCTATGGTGATCTGACAGAAATACACGTTCTGATTGGTTAAAAATCACAAGTGTGGAATTTTCAAATAAAACTCCCTATAACTATGACAGGAGACACATTTTATCTAGGTGATTTGGGTCAAATCTCTATTTTAATCACTAATCATACCCTGTATAATTTAATATTGCATTTTCAACTGAAAACTAATTACATTTACAGTATTAAACTTTTTTTCTTATTTTATAATTCGTTTGTCAGTTTTCGGTAACGAAAAAAGACATTCTAATCCATTGGTTAGTTATCTGAGCAGCTGTTAAATAATAATAACTGTAACCCAAATAGAAGTAAAAAAAATCACCTGCCCAATAAATAATTCTAATTGCGTAATAACCCGAAAGCGCATCGTTTAGTCGGCGCGAACCGCGAAAAATTCTAACAATCGCGAGTCGATTTCAACCTTACATGGCCTACTCTCAAGTTTACGTCTGCGCTTCATAAGTCCAATGTACACACCCAGAAAATTATCTACTATAACCGTATACAGTATAATTGAATAGTGAAAGTGGTCTACTGTGCATAACTGTTTGGGATTATTGGTCCTGTCGAACCCAAACAATAGTTCAAAGTTAATCAGTTGCGTACATTCAGTATCGAGCGATCTCGCGAGCACGCGACATACGAAAAATCGTAATAAACGAAATGACAGAACCGGTAAAAGTCAATTTTTCTGAAAAAGTGCAATGACAACATGAGTCAACCGAAAAAAGACCCTGGGGAGGGAGCCAAAAGGCCTCCCGATAGCCCCCAGAGTCCGGCAAGTAAAAAACTTAGAGACAGGGTTAGTTTTTTTGAAAAGGTGTGGACGGGGGCTAAATCTGAAACTTTGAAAGATGATAGTGGTGTAGACGTGGAAGAATTGGAAAGGAGGCTGCAAGAAGAAAGGGGTAGAAATATTGAGAGTACCCACTTGGAACAAGTTACTTTAAGACAAATTAAATCTCCCAGGCATGTGGTGCAAATGAGGGAGATAGGACCAGACGGCAGCTTAAAGGCAGGATTTTAACATATTAAAAAAATATATTTTTAGTTGCGAAAATAAAGGATATTATCTATTACGCTTTTACAGCTTTAGTGGTAATTTTTTTTCTATAAAAGTTTTACGATCAATTAAACAAAATTATTTACAAAAAATGCTGAATGTTTTTGGAAATATTTGTATTCTATTACCTCACTATTAATCGATTGTCTACAATTAAGACGTCAGATTTTACGATAGATAATAATATTTAATAGTTATTTATGTACCAAGGGTATAAATAGATGCTTATGCCCTGAGGACGACGTCTTACGAAGCCGAGGGCCTCTGGCCCGAGGGTTTGTAAGTCGCCCGAGGGTATACACATCTGTTTATGCCTGCGGTACATACAAACTTTTATGTCATACTATTATAGTTATAGTTATTACAATTCAATCTCAATACAAATTAGTGTTTTAAAAAACCCGGTTTGAATTAATAGGTGAATGTTTACAAACGTAAATGTCATAATACCACAATAAATTTTATGTGTCAAAGTTAGAAGTCAAAATGAACGAAGATTTTGGAATTTCTGGCGAAATTATTGAAAAATCAAAGAAAGCAACTGTAAATCTGTTGCCAAAAAAGTCTAAAAAAGCTTACGACATGGTTATTAAATAAGTTGAACAAAAAATGATTTCTCTTTATGCCCGCACGGGCATAAAGTACGACATTAGATAGTTGGTAACTAAGCAATAAAAACACAATAATGAACTAGTATGACATAAAACATATATTATCTAGACATACCAATTAAATAACATTTGTAGTGTCCAAAAAATACCATGTTTTAAAATTTTACGTTCAAAACACATAATACTATAAGTTAACATAATCTGATATTTAAGATCGAAATTAATGAACAATAATAAAAAACTAATTGAAAAGAAGTTGATAATGTTGTGAACTATGAGAATTTTTAAAACATTTTGGTGAATGTATAGGAATTAAAAATAATGTTTCGCACTGCCAAGTCGTTTCACTTCTTATACTTATTTCTGAAAATACATGACATCTATTTGCTGGATGTTGATTTTTACTAGTAGTTCTAGAAAATGCGCTCAATGCTTGGCTTGTGACCGAGTCGGGCAGCTCATTTTCGTTGGTCTTCCGCGTGGCTTATAGTTCGGTAGAGTCAAATTACAAAGCATATCTTCTGCAATCTTCAATCGAAAATTCACCAGCAATTATTTCAGCTTTCTTGAATTATTCACTTTCATAAACAGGATCTAACTGGTGTAAAGAGCCATATTAAACAAATTAAAACTGCTTGCGTCTTGAAGACGTCAAAGTTGATAATGCCACAGAATAAAAATGACGTATCTGAGACGTCATTGTATGTCAAGGGGTTAAGTAATAATAAAAAATATACAAAATGTCTAGTTTTTCTTAGCTTGCTCAGCGTTTATCACTTGATAACAATATACTCTCAGGGAAAAAGTTGAGAATTGTTTAATTTTGTTATACAGGAGAAAATAATAGGTACTTAAATTGAGAGCAATAACTAAAGGGAACAATCAGTAATCAGTTACGTAGCCAGAGTTAATCGAGTTCAAGGACGGATTTGTTGACTATTCCGTGAAGTTCTGTAAAAATCTCGCCAATGAAGGGCTGTTGATATTTGAAATTAATTATTAATTTCTTAATACCGTTAAATTTTAATATTAAATTTAAAGTGGAAAAACATAATGATTGACAGCAGCTAGTGAATGACATTATCAACTATAAAGGAACGTCTTAGTATCGGCATTTTCTCATATGGAAAACATTTTTTATAATTGATGAGCTACACACGTTTTGATTAATATTTTCCGTATTTCTGATAGTGTATCTATTCCTGTACAATATCCATTTAAAAATGCTAACCAAATTCATTAACAATGGTTGATCCATGGGAAATGCGATGTGGCATATTCTACTGATAAGTACGAAAAATCAGTACTAGCCTTCAGGAATACTTCTTAATACGTCTAGAAATGTTATTGCCTGAAGAAATGTTATTAAATATACAATGACCTTGATAAATTAAGTCAAAAAAATTTCTAGTTAATTTCACAATTTATTTCGGCATAATTTTGGCATTGATAATCAAAGATTGAAGTCCTCGAGCTAAAGTTCTCAGACTTTAATCATATTATTATTGCCAAAATTAGGTCTCGACGAATTAATTTCAAAATACCCTAGAAAAAATTGTCAACTTTTTCACAAGACCTTAATTATATTATATTTGATTATGAAATGTATGAAAATACTCAGGGAGTGAAGATTTTCATATTTTACAATAAAATAAACTGGCAGGCTAAAGCTTAGGTCATGAAGATGCAGTAGGCATGAAACGCCAATGGCATGAAATGGTATTTACGAGACGACATAGATAAACAAGACCGATTTTGGTTTCTGCGCAAGTCAGTTGGCAAACTTCACATGGCTTCTTTTTATGTGAAACGGAATATAGGATAGAGTGACAGACATAAATAAAAAGGAGGAGAGTTTAAATAATGTAGTTCTTTTTACCAACGTTGTCATATTTATAAAAATATAAACTGTCAAACTTAATATAATATGTGTTTTAAGGTTTCTCTCAACCTGTTAAAACCTTATTTTATATTGTAAACATAGTTTACTGATCAATTTATCAATGGAAATATTTTTTTCTATGTAGAAATTTCCGAGGAAATTTTGAGTGACAAAACGAAAAAAGATATTTGAAGTGGAATCATGTACATTCTTAGTTTAATAATGAAGTTATGAATACAAACAAGTATATTTTAATGCCATGTTAATGCACTCAGGTTGCATGGGCTATCAATCACAGTTTTGAAGTTGAAATTAATTATTTGCCGGAACCTACTCTACTAATTTCCACTGGCATTTTCGGCATTCACTTTTTAAATTAAAGTCTAAGCAAAAAAGTGAAGCTATCCGGAATAATTCAAGCTGATAGACATATAAATGTAAAATCCTTTATTTTCGTAGCTTGGGTTAACTTAAATTCAATTTTAGATGTGTAAATGTATTGGCTACTATGACTATTTTATTATTTACTTTCAACTTATCCATAACATTTAAAACCAATTTTAAAAATATCTTATACTACATTTATCTACGACCACCTTCAAAATTAGGCATTTACGAACCAAAAAAAATGTGATAAATCATACATTATACATACGTTATAGTCTATATAGAAAGGACAAGGAGTAATAAATCATTCATTTAAGTGGATTTTATAGACGTACCAAAATATATTTTAAGAGGGTATACCGTAAGGTACATTTTGTATTGAACGAATGAGTTGCAGCTACGCTAAAGAATATACGATTTAGGTCAGAGGTAACGGGATGTACTAATTTTAATAAAAAAAAGTGATAGAGGTACATACATTTTAGTAAGTTTGATGAAGAAAGGCAACACAGTTTATTCATAATAGAAAACAAACCAATCTGTAACAATAATTATTTTATATATTTTTGTTCTTTTTGTAAGAAGATTAATTCAAACTTTGAATATTGTCACAAATAAATTCCAATGAAATATATTTAAAAAAAATTAATTAAAGTCAAGATAGCAAGATATCGATACAACACTTGACAAAATTATGACATCAGTGCAAGAAGATACGGACTATCCAAAATTCTCCAGAATGACATGATGCAAACTTTTGAAAGATGTGGGTTTCAGATATACAAAACATAATAGAAAATCTCTCTTGATAGATAAACCGGAAATAGTTTTTTGGAGAAGAGACTATTTAAGAAGCATTCGACATGCCAGAGAACAAAATTTGAAAATATTCTACTTAGACGAAACATGGATAAATGCTGGATATACTGTTTCCAAATCTTGGCAAGATGAAAACATTAAAAGCGGAAGGTAGGCATTCGTGGAAGGTTTGTCGTTAGGTTTGCAGCCACCATCTGGAAAAGGAAAAAGACTTATCATTGTCCATGTTGGAAGTTCTGAAGGTTTTGTTGATGGTGGATTATTAACTTTTATTTCAAAACGCACGGGGGACTATCACGAAGATATGAATGGGGATGTCTTCGAGGAATGGTTTGTTCAAATGTTGGATCTGATTCCAAAAAGGGCTGTTATTGTTATGGACAACGCAAGTTACCATTCACGGTTACGAGAAGCATTGCCCACAAGTCGTTGGCGTAAAGCAGAGGTTTTGGAGTAGCTTATTTCGAAAAATATTAAGTTTCCAAAAGATCCACTAAGGAAAGAACTTTACAGAATTGCAAAAATGAACAAAGAATAAATACAAAACCTACATTGTAGAAGAAATGGCTTCTTCTCGTGGTATATCAGTTCTTCGACTTCCCCCTTATCATTCTGAACTTAATCCCATAGAATTAATATGGGCTCAGGTAAAGGGGGAAGTTGGAAAAAAAATACTACTTTTAAAATAAACGATGTTGTGAAATTGTTTGAGAGTGCTGTAAGTCATGCTAGTAAGGAAAATTGGACAAACTGTATCGAGCATGTTATCAAAGTAGAGGCAAATATGTGGAAAATTGACAATATTTGTGATGATTTAATCGACCCTATTATTATTAATGTCAACAACGATTCTTCCTCTTCCGAGTCGGATATAGAATAAAATGTAAGTAATAAATGTATTCCAATAATTATTTCTTTTCATTTTTTATTATATTATAATTTAAAACGTATTTTTTTCCCAAAATACACACCACTGCATTGCGTTATTGCTTATCTGCCAATCCTTCAACAATGAAGAAACCCTAAACTTTGCTACAACTGAAACAAATACGGGGTCGATCTACCTGGTTTTTAGATTTACGAAAGAAATGTAACTTAAAGTAAGAGATTTATCAAAAATTTTATGGTGCTCCCTGTAAAGGTTTTGCATACTTAATTAGGGTTTATTACTCCTCGTACTTTTTGTACATACTATAAAAAGCGTGTGTAAAACAACGCTTTTTATATGGGCTTTCATTATAACACCGAAAAGCGTGCGTAAATGACCAATGCCTTTTAAATTGTCCTCATTTTACTGTAAATATAAATTTAAATAATTAGAATTTGTTGTGTATATATTTGTTCATAGAAAATTTATTTTTATGTTCTTTAACCCCTCCAAAGTACATTTTTTTATTATTTCTTCATGTGGTCGTAGATAAAGTTTTGTATGACACTTGTGCGTTAAGTACTTTTGCGCACTCGTTGCGTTGCATTTTCGCAACTCGTGCGCAAAAGTATAGCTTCACGCACTTGTATCATAAATAACTATTTGCTCGCTGCTAGAGTAAAGTCAAAATGTGATCACCTAGATGAAAGTTTGCCTTTTCTCATGTTGAATAAGAACGCGAAAAATATTTTTTCGAATGTTGAGAAAAATTGTTTTATATTTAAATTTTTTGAAAATGCCCCTATCTTTATTGGTATTTTTTAGTTATTAATTTTTTATTAGTTGTCATCTCGGTTGGCATACTTCAAGCAATGTGACTGGAAGAAACATCAGTTCCTACTTCTTAATGACTGTTAATAAATCAAAAGCAAACAAGCTTGTTAAACGTCCAATAGATTTTAGTATGATTTGACAAAGATAGCAAACTAGGAATCATTTATTAAGACGGTTAACTTAGGTCATTGCTTGCATAATAGTCTTTTCAAGTACACTTAAAAGGCTTACTTGTAGACGTGTAGGTGTAAAGGTGTACAAACTGGATTTCTGCTAACTCAGTGGTGGCTGTATTCATATTATTCGATTATGCCACAATCCTGTTTATACCAAACGTATAAATTCAACTCGGTCTTATTGAACATTTTCCGTGAAATGCTTTTCAATCGAGTCTAATTTTAATTTGTCACTTATTTTCGTAATATTCTATTTGATGTATTTACTGTTTCTCAAAGCAGCTAAATATTTTAACGGCAGATTTTGCAATAGTTTGATGTTTTGAATACATTGGAATTATGCTTTCATTTTGGTATATTTTAGAGTGGATTTATGCAGCAACATTTAACAATTATGAATTAGCATTTAACAATTAACATTTATCTATTATAAGTTAAACTACTCATTTCACTATGTCTCAATTTATGCACCCAATTAACAATTATCATTTATCATTTAACAATTACGAAGTTGGCCAACTTTCTTAAATTAAATGTACGTAATTTTCATCTTGTGCGCAACTAGTACGCAGATCCTTACTTTTTTCATAGAAAAGCGGTTGACTTAGGGTCCTTAGGGTTATGTTGTGTGTTTGTTTATTTTCAAGTTGTACTAATAAAAGGAAAAAAGTCTTCAATTCTACTATACATCTCCAAAATTTTTCCAATGCACAAATAGATATGAAAATGTAGGATTATTGTAACTAGAATCTCGGGCTTGTGCGCATGCTTACTATTTTCTCCTAATTTATAATTGTGTCTGCATAAACGATGGCAGTTTTGCTAATTGTTAAATGATGATTGTTAATTGTTAAATGCTAATTGATAATTGTTAAATGTTGCTGCATAAATCCACACTTACTTAAAAATTTGCTTGTTCCCTATTGAATATTATTACTTCCATAAAATAATAAAGAATTTGTTCCACTTTTCTGAGATGCTAATCGTTTTTCAACACCTTGTAACAGGTTATTTAACAACTAGCAGTATAATTACTAACCTTGTGTCGAGTGTAAATATTGCTTAACCATCTTCACGACAAAACAGTTTTGGATAAGCACCTTGAATTTATTTATAAACAATATTCGGTTTGTTCCAGCTAGGTGTTTGCGGATACTTCCCACATGTAAGATTCCAAAAGGATTCAATTAAATAAAGTATTATGAAATATTACTATAAAAGTTTAAATCCCATGGTTATACATACAGTACCGATATCAAGTCTTAACCCCCTATGAAACTCCAAAGATGAATAATCCTTGAACCTCTCTGTCTCTAGATCAGATCTAGTTTGGTTTTGGGACTGCTTACAAAAGCTATCAACACTGGCAAACCATAATAAAGTAGCTCTGAGTGGGACCCAGGATTATATACAGAAGACAAAGGATTATCATAATGTCGGATAGTCAAGTAGCCATTAAAGCACTGATCTCTTGTGTAATCAGTTCCAAAATGGTGTGGGAATGCCTAGACAAACTCAATGAACTAGGCGAGAACAATACCATGGATTCCAGGACACACTGGAATACAAGGAAATGAAATAGCAGATGAACTAGGACTGAAATACCCTTCTGGGGGCCTGAACCCTTTTGCGGAATCAGCCCCAATCAGTATTTGGGATATCAAAAACTGCTACACGTGGTTGTAAATCTCAGTAGATTCAAGCTGAGCATCAGTATTACTGGGGGCACGTTCCAAAACAGAAACCTGGAACACAACAATCTTCTGGTCAAAAAACCCTCGGTGACGCTGATTAATGAAATAGTCTACCTCAGCAGGGGCCAGATAAGCAGAGTGACTGGATTACTCACAGATCATTGTATCCTAATGAAGCATGTGCATACTATATGCATATATAGGTAGGAACCCATCTTTCGGTTGTGCATGGAAGAATAGGAACAGCCTCTCACATTATCTTCGATTGTAATGCATTGGAGGCATAAGCTCCTGGGACTAAATCATCCAAGGGAGGATTTCTCCAAGAAGGACCTAGTGCAAAGACTGTTGAGGAAGTTAAGGGCTCTTCACATTACTCTCTTCACATTACCGGCACAGCAAAGAGCACAAAAAGCCTAAAGGCTGAGGTGCCGGGGATTTTATACATCAATCAATCAACCTACATATAAAAGGGAATACTGTTTTGTTAATATTGCAAGTTTGATTCCAAACTGTTTCGGTCTACATTGCCGCATCACTAACGCTACATATAAAAAAAGAATAACATAACCACAAATTAAAAAAAGTTTCCAAAACATTCCCATCAATTTAACTTTTTTTCACACAACGAAAATTCTCCTTGACAATAAAACAGGCACGTTACTGATTCAACGGTTATAGCGTGTGGGACTCTGCCTCAGACAATGTTGTAAACTTTTACTTTTTTTTAATACTGATTCGGACTCGCCCAATACATAGTCGGCAAAATGTAGCCTTCAAAGAATTTTAACGTGATGAACATTCAGATCAGGACGGTGGAGATGGAAAGTTTTGATAAATTTCCCGTTAAACCTCATGCATATTAATTAGTCATTGTTTAAATCAGATCAATTACATAACTTCGTTAATCATTGAGTCTTTGGAAGTTTTACAATGAAATTAGGCAGAATATACAGTGCTCTGGAATAAATGAGAAAATTTGCATTTTGGAGGTTATGATATGGTATTGAAAACTAAAAAAACAGTATTGAAGAACTCGTAGATATAGAGATAGTTGGAATCGTTTTGAATAGCCTGATAAAAACACGCATTTAGGCTTTTTAGAATTGATAACGATACTTGCAAATCGGTTATACATTTAATATCTGAACGAATTATAGCCTAAGATCAATATATGTGAATAAAAATCTTCGAGTACTATATAAAGTTCATATAACACCCTTCTTGGTGAGCGTCATCGATTGTTAATGCTTTTCTAACATTACGTTTGAAGAAATGGAAACAAAGGCAGGTCTGGTCTGTAATTAATACTAGTCAAAATATCAAAATAATGAACCGTTTAGATGTATAACAAACGTTAACCCTAATCTTTGACTTAAAAAATTTGATTAGTTGATGTTTAGATTACGCGAAAGCGCGACCTATCAATCGGGAGAAATTACATCTTTCAAAATAGGATGCAAACGTAGGTACCTTTCGTATTGGCAATGTCTCTTACGTCTTATTCTATTAGATAGTTATTGGAACTTTTATAAGGTCAAGCAGTAATAGTGCTGCCCTTATAGTGACATAAACGCATGCGCATTTGATGTTTTGAATAAGGGACACATCATTAAGGTTAGTGCTTGTCCTTATTTGTGCGCGATTACTGCAGTGCACTATCCCGACTTTATTTCATGTTTCATATTAATATGTCACAATTTGTAGTCATCTGTCATCTGTGACACAACTGGACACAACCTAAATTTCAATAATAGAATAAATGGATATAAAATAATAATAATAATAAATATTTTCCAATGAAGATAAAACCGTATGTACTTGAAAAAAGTAAGGTTACTTTTTAAAAACAATGTACCTCCCTTAATATAATGTCATTATACAGTTTCATGTTTCAATAACTCCAAAATTTAAGTCTGTTTTAAGGTCGAGCACTATTTATTTAAGGTCATCACAATTACTGCAAGGCAGTACATTCGTGTTTCCAATAACTCTCTATTGTTCCACTGACATTTCTCGTTAGGTCTGTACTTTATTGTTTAGCATTAGCGTATATAATAAACGACATCCCGAAAACCCGGATATACGTCACAAACGATGACGCACACCAAAGGCTATTGAATGTACTATACCTTGTTGAATTGCAGTTACCAATCAACCACAGATAAGCTTTATTCAATTGCATTAATTCAGTCAATTGTCAAGTCACTTGTCTAGCTAAGCTAAATAGTTCAAAACCCGGATATACGTCACAAACGATGACGCACACCAAAGGCTGTTGAATGTACTATAACTTGTTGGATTGTAGTTACCAATCAACCACAGATAAGCTTTATCCAATTGCATTAATTCAGTCAATTGTCAAGTCACTTGTCTATAGCTAAACTAAATAGTTCAAAACCCGGATATACGTCACAAACGATGAAGCACACCAAAGGCCATTTAATGTACTATACCTTGTTGTATTGCAGTTACCAATCAATCACAAATAAGCTTTATCCAATTGCATTAATTCAGTCAATTGTCAAGTTTCTTGTCTAGCTAAACTAAATAGTTCAAATAAATCAAGTTCGATCTATCAACACTTCTTCATTTAGCACTATAATAGGCAGATTGAATGTCAGACAAAGTTAGATGTGATGATTCAGTTTGTAATAATTCCCGGAAATATATCGCTAAATAAATAAACTTCAATCAAATATAAATATCTTTTTCTGGCTTCCACTATCAATTAGATTATAATGATAAACGAGAATTATCAATTACCATAATCCGTTAATTTGACTGTGCTCTATGAGAAGCAGCTAAGTGTTTATTTATGGTACAAATATTTATTAATAATATGCACTGTAAACAGTAATATTTATTTCCATACCATTTTGGAACTGATTACAGAAGAGCTCAGTTCTTTAATAACTGCTTGACTATCCGATATCTTCATAATCCTTTGCCTTCCATATTCTTTATCAATATTGAGCTAGGTTCACTTTTTTGTTGATATCCTTCACAAAGGAGCATGCAAAAATAATATTTTATATCAATTCAATCGATGTTTAACTTTACATAAGATTTCATTTAAACAATTAACGTATGGACAATAAAAGGTACTCAACCGATAAAAATAAACATTACTCAATCCATTGTTAATTGAACTGATTTAGAAACTGAAACAAATTGAATTACAATTACCCACTTAACTTTCCAATTTTTGTTTGTTTATTTATATAACGAGCAGAGGGTGTATGATTTTCGTTTGTTCAGTTTACTTACAGCAAATTTAACCAGTAAAAAGGTCGACCATGGTCGTGGATATTCATAACTTGTGATGATACAAACTGTAATTTTATGTGAATACTTCACCACTGTATATAAATACGTTTTTCCACTACTAGCTGTGAAGTTTACAATTATTGCTTCTTCTAGCCAACTGAGAAGTTGAATATCTCTATTAGAATATTTCGATAATCTAGGGATAGTAGATTAACAAAAACTTGAGCAACATAAATCTGTATACTCAGGAGATTATCTTTAACATATTTTCTGCTTGAAATTTCGAACAAGACAAAATTATTTGAATAAAAATACCATTAGTTTAAAATTCGCAGTTAACTAAAATGACTGATGACATAAAGAGTGCGTTCATAATCTATGGGTTAGGTGAGGAACGAAAACAGACTGTGTACGTGTCAGTCAGACGACAGGGCAACCGCTTAGAGAGAAATCAGCTTGATTAGGGTGCTCCTCATATGCTCCCTACTGATTTGTTGATCAATAATGTCAAAATTTGATTTTAACATTGCAATGCGTTGTTTATTTTACGTTGATTGAGGAAAACATGGATATAGGAATGTTTTTACCAGTGGCACAACGAGGTAAAAAAGAAAGAGGAGAGAACATAACAGTATAAAGAATCATTGACCAAAGTGGCTTCTAAATATGGCCGACTTCTGTAAGAGGCATACATTAAATTATTCAATTAGGGGAAACAAAAAACTCTCATTATGCATCTCTTTAAGGTGGTACTTTTTGTTGTTAGGGAATTGATACCAGATTCAGATTCAGATACATTCATAAATTTTATAACACTATTGTACAACTCAATATAAACTTAAATTTATACTAGGTAATACTCATAAATAACCTTTCTAATAATGAAAATCACTATTTTTTTGACGTGGCTTTTCAATTTGACACATTTCAGTATATTAAGGTTATGTATGTTGACACAAGAATTGATGACTAACGTCACTATTGTGGCTTCTCAATATGGCGATTTACGTCGAAAGTTGGTTAAATCACTACCACGCTTAACTTTTCTACTTTTTCTTTTACCTCGTTGCAGGAGCATTAGAGAATCTTGTTGATGGAAACTGGTAGCTAACCTTAACCAACAGAATAGCGAATACTGGTCATAGAGATACTATGATACTGGTGCCCTAACATGGCCCTAACCTAACCTTCATGAACAAGATCATGACATGATCTTGTTTGTGTACATATTAAACGAATTGTTTATATCAGGGTAATATTAGTTCGCAAACAACATAATTACAAACGTTGTTTGAAGATAAGTTAGACTATAGCGCTACTTAATTCTTATAAGAAATTTTTTTATTTTCAATGTCTTGTATGTATGTATGTGTGTTTTTGGGGGCGACATTCACTAAGACCTAAAATATCTATTGTGCCCCCTTACTTCTACTCAGTTTCTGAGGAGAGTCTCA